>JBBPCZ010135016.1:0-21734 GCA_037974445.1 Brycinus macrolepidotus | reverse complement strand
TATATATACACACACTTTTTTTTTTTACACCTGTTAAAAAATATGTTAACCAAATTTAGACTAAAACTAAATATTGTGATGCATGTGGTATAGATCAGACTACACTGCACAATTCTGAGTTGGAACCTGGAAGATCAGAGTTTCCTTGTAGACATAGGAGTAGCTGTAGCATGTAATCTATTCTGTCTTGAAAATTTAATTGCATTTCACTGCACTGTTTGAAAGGGGGCATGACTGTTTCATTTTCTGCCTGCAGCTCCATCCTCCTCCAGCAGAGGTCTTTCTCTGAAGAAGAGCAATAAGGCACGACAAGTGAAGATGAATCAGCTGCCTGGCATGGTGATGCTAGGCAGGAGAGAAATCAGCAGGTCACCAAGTCCCATCATCACCCCTGATGATGATCCCTCACAGCCTGTACACCCTCAACCTTGCAGCTTGCAGGCCACCGTGAGCAATTCCATTTCACTTCCTGTTTGTACCCGTTCTCTTGTGTATTTTTTTAATAATGAGATCCTGATTGTTTGGTTTGTGTGTTGTAACAACAGGCTGCCCCTCAGACACCAGCGCCTGCCATGCCTGCACCAATCAGGATGAGAGTCAGAGTTCAAAACAATGTTTTCCTGATTCCTGTACCACACAGGTCTGAATCACTAGTTTGTTTTGGTGTGTGTGTGTACACGAGTTGTCAGTACACCTAGTTTAGAGACAACTCATTAAACTTTTTTTTTTATCCAGTACGTACACATGCACTATCAGTGTATACCAATGCTGATTGTAGCCTATTTGTTGTTGCCATTCACACCCTGACAAATAGTGCATAGTAGCAAGAGTGTTAGTCATAAAGTGCACATCTACAGTACTGTTCAAAAGTCCTGAGCCACCCCTCCGTTCTTTATATTTCGCTTTGAATCACCTCGTTGAGCAAAATACTTTTTTCTGCCTGTCAAACTGTCTTATCTGTGGCATATTGAGTAGATTAAATTAAAGAAATGGGAGCAAATGTTTTACTGCAACAGACTGCAAAGTGCCTAAAGATACAAGGTGCCTAGATAAAGGTCTTCCAACCACTCAGCATTCAGCACCACAAGTATACTGATCAGCAGCCCAGTCGTTTGGAATCATCTGAACCTGTTTCTTCACTGGTTTAGGCCTTAAAGGACTGGACTGAAAATGAGAGCCTTTGAATGTCCTTCAGGAAGCCTGGAGAACTATTCCTCAAGACTACATAAAAAAACATATAAAATACAAGAAAGTCTGGCTCGTTGGAAGCAAAATATTAAGAAATGAGGGGTGAATCAATGCTTTTGCACAGTACTATTAGTTGTACCAAGTAAATGTACCAAGTAAAGTAAAATGTAAACTTTGATAAACTTGTAATGAAGTTCTGTTTGGTAGTAACTCTTTGTGAATACTTGGAGAACTGAAACATTAAAAGGGAAACTATGTACATATGTAATATTTACTGTGTATAATTTGTTTTCAGTGTGGCGGACCCCTGCACTGTGTCCTGGCTGTGTGAGCAGGCCGCTCAGCGATACTATCAAACCTGTGGGCTGCTGCCACGTCTCTCTCTGCAGAAAGAGGGTGCTCTTCTCTCACCTACTGATTTGCTGCTGGCTGTGCTGCACACCAACGAAGAGGTTAAACAGATATTTATTCAGTTATTCAAATTTGGCAGTTTTAGCTTGAAGTGTAATATCTATATGTAATATATATGTATTTTGCAGTGTTGAGTTGTCCCATGCTTTGGTTCTTGTGAAAAGTTGGTTTTGCTATTGTAGTAGTTTGATGCACTATAGGGAAAGTGTATGTGAATGTGTGCTTTGGTTGTAAGCCAGCCGTATAATAATGATTTGGATATAGGTTCTAGCAGAAGTGTGCTCATGGGACCTTCCTCCTCTTCCTGAACGTTATAAGAAAGCCTGTACCAGTCTGGCTGTCGGTGAGTTCAGCTCTTTCTTTTCACATCCAGACTGAGACATACAGGCATAACAGACTAAACCTTCTAGTCTGTGTTTGTGTAGCCATGGTCATGTTGGGATGACCACAGCATTTTGTGTACATAGCGTAGTGTATTTAGTACTGATCATTTTTAGAGTGTTTCTGGAGAATTTCATTCTGACATATACTACAGTTTAAGTTGTTCTTGTCTTTGTCTCTGTGTGTCTGTGCTGTAGCATAAGCAGTTTCCCCCAGAATCAGCAATGTTTTCTGATTATGCAAAGCATATACCCTTTCTTCATGTCACTCTAAACATAATTCTGTGTGTGTGTTTCAGAGGAGAATAAGCGTGTGTTGCGGCTGTGTGAGGTGCAAGATGGCTCTTCCTGTGTGGCTGTGTGTGGTCTCAGTCTGACCCCTGCTTGTCTGGCTCCTCTCCTGCGTGCTCTTAAACTACAGGACAGCCTTACTGAGCTCCGCCTTTCTGCCAATCGTCTGAACGACGATCTCCTTTCGGAACTCATCTCTGCAGCAACCACAATGCCCCGCCTAAGACTTCTCGACATCTCGGCCAATCAGATCACAGGAGAGGGCCTTAAAAAGGCAATTAATACCTTGGAGGGAAGAGATGAACCTGCGTTTCCGGTACTTGAAATTCTACTGTTATTACAACACTGTCAGTAATTTTTTGTTATCAGAAAAGTTATGTGATTATAAGAATTGTCACAATAAGGGGTTCTGACTGGAAGCTGGTGAAGTCAAAGGGTAAATGGGAAAGGGGCTACATCCGAGAAAAGATCATGCAGCCACCTTGCATCAAGTATCACTGACAGACTTTGCAGATAATACATGTTGAGATACCAACCAATTTAAGAATAGGTTCTTAACACTCTGCCTCGGAATTAAATGTCATCGAGTCATGGAATTCCAAGCAGGCTGCGTTTTAGTATATGGTGTAAAAGAAGAGTACAGAAACAGAAAAAAACTGATCTGGAACAATTTGTTGCACTTATGACTGATGGCTGGGGTTAGTGACCTCAGAGAGATCTGTTACAGTAACAGCATATAACATGACCGACAAAATGGTCCTGGAAGCACACACAAGACTCCTACAGAAACTGTTGCTACTTACAGACTCTAATCTTATCCTACTATTGCTAATTAGAGACTCTGTCCTCCTCCAAACCAGTTCACCACTGTGGATCACCTGCATGTGCTGCCCACCCCCTGTCCAAATCTACTACTCACACAGACTCTAACAGCAACTTGATGCTACTAATTACATACTCTATCTGGTTCCACTTTTACTAGAGACTCTACTGCTCAGTGGTTTGTTGTATACTAAAGCCTCTTATTGTTGGTCATCTGCATAGTGTCGTTCTTCTGTTTTCTCTTGAAATCCGGTCTTAACCAGAGGAGGATGTGGTCCGCTTTTGAATCTTGGTTTCTTCCTCCAGCTTTAGGGAGTTTTTCTCACCTCTGTCACCTTTGGGTTTCTCACTAAGGACTGCAGCCTGGACTCTGTAAAGCTGCTTAGTGAAAACATCAGTAATAAACACTATAAATAAATTTGACTTGACATGAGTTAGCAAGTGGCTGAGGAGCTACCGAAAGAGGTTGTTACAAAAGTGTGGCTCAAAAACCAAAGACCACAAAGTGAAAAAGATGAACCAGTACACCCCAAGAAATGTAGAAATATCACTGTTTTTTAAGCAAACATACATAAATAAACCCCAAGACAGCCTTTTTTTTCTCCTTTTTTTCCCCTTTCTTTTTTTTCTTTTCTTTTTTCTTTTTTCCCCAAAACTGAGTCTAAGCGGTTGCCTCACGATCACAGATTGACTTCCAGCACATCTCTGTGTTCCATGACTGTCATACAAAATGTTGAACTCGTGGTAGTTGGGACCATTCATATTCTCAGAGATAGGACAAATTAGTAGTTTGTCAAGCCCTCACACCTCTGTGTATGTGTTAACTCTTTGGTTAACACTCCACTCCCATACATATATTTTTAGACAATATGCTGTTTAAAATGTCAAATTGTATTAGAGGAAAGCCAGTGTCCTTAATGCATCTTATTAAAGGGCCCATGTTTTACATTTTCATGTACTTCACTGAGATGCACAAATGACATGTATGGAGTTTTATGTAAAAAAAAAAAAAAAAAAAAAAAAATTTTACTTGACCCATTTCCAACATCTCTATTCCTAAGAGTTTAACTGCCCGTTTTAGTTACATACATAAATGAGCTACCCTGTATTGTGCCTCATACAAAAAGCAGTCCAGGCTGAAACACTCCTTCTAACTTTAGCATTAGTGGGTGGACCTAAACTGTCATAGGCTGAATGAGCATTCAAATGTAAAGGTGTTTGGTTTTGTGACGCCACATAAATAGTGAATTTAAAATGGACTCTTTTTGTAGCTTTGTTTCCATATATAGACTATACTATGTTAAACTCTTATATTTAAAATTGAGAGGAAAATGAGATTTTCCATGATATGGGCCCTTTAAGGTCTTCTTTGCCTCTTAATCTGAGCAAGTGCAGGAATGAGTGCACTGTGTTCTCCACTGTGTCTGTGTTCCCCTAAACTCCTCTCTGTTGCAGTCCTGTGTGTTTGATGTTTGTGTTTATGTATTTTCTTTTATGGTTTCATTGATTTTAAGAGGCTTTGGTTTATTTTATTCATGTGGTTTGGTAGGCTGTGTGCACGAAGGGGCTTTCAGGTTTTCAGTGTTATTCTCTGAGTGTATAATGTGACACCACTGTTGTAAAATGGAGATTGTAGATGTGTTCTTCTGTAGTGCATAGCTGCTACAAGCACTACCAAGTAGTACAGCTGAGATACAGGTGACCTTAACAGAGGATAAGGGGTCATAGAGGGATCTCTCTCATCCCATTATGTGTCACATTAGCCTGTTTGATTCAAGTAATAATACTCCTTCATTGTCAAATTTATTGCATATGTGCCAATCAGTAGGTAAGAAATACTGAAGCATTAGGAGTCTGTTGAACTCTTCAGGAGACTGAAGAGCTGTCTTCTGATCTGTTAAAGCGACTGGCCAGGGTTGATTGTGGCCTGGAGAGTGCATCTGATATGAGTTACAGCTAACATCTCTAAGCACTTCATAATAATAGGACTAAGTGCACCAGGCCAGTATTAGTTCAGGAAGATGATGGGTTAACTCGGCAGCAGTGTTCTAGAGGTCAAATTTGAAACATGCTGGTACACACTTTATTGGGAGCAAATTGATGTTCTTCATGATGACACTGGGACAGCAGCAACTTTTAAAAAGATTTTATAACAGTTTTTATGAGTAGGAGTATGAGCTGTCTTTAAGCTGCTGTGACAGGGGAAAATAGTCTGCTGATAGCTGGTAAAGTACAGTTTGCTTATTTGTGAGTTTTGTAAAGTAATGAATACAATATTGCTAAAGCAGGTTTAAGTGGTGGTCATGACAATAATTACAATAACAAACATCTCTCTCTCTCTCTCATTCTCTCTCCCTCTCAGTGTTTGGAGGAGTTGAATTTGAGTATGAATCCTATTGGAGATGGCTGGTCTCAGGCTCTGGCCTCTCTGCTTTCAGGCTGCCCTCTACTGACCACTCTATCTCTACAGGCCTGTGGCCTCACAGCCCGCTTCCTGCAGCAACACCGCCTCCTGTTAGCCAGTGCTCTCACAGGTAAATTTTCCATCAATTCAGTACCTTATTTACCAATAGGGGCAGCTGGTGGCCTAGTGGTTAGGGAGTTGATCAGAAGGCTGTGGGTTTGAATCCCAGGGCTGCCAGTGGCGCCACTGAGGTACCCTTGGGCAAGGTACCGTGCCCACACGCTGCTCCCCGGGCGCTGTGTTGCTGGCTGCCCGCTGTTTCACTTGGGTGAATGGGTTAAATGCAGAGATGAATTTCATGCTGTTCACACTGTGTGCTGTGGTGTGTTCACGTATGACAAATTGACACATTACCTACTTACAATGTCGTGTAACATGATACATGACATTAGACATCGACTGACAATCTGTTTGGTTCTCAAGTTGTTCCCGAGTTTTGTTAATTCAGGTGTTTCAGCCACACCTGTTGCTAATCGGTATACAAAGTCAAGCTTATAGGCATGTAGTCTCCATAGACAAACACTGGCATTAGAGTGGGTCGTACTGAAAGGCTCACAGAGTGAAGTAGTCCATCACCTATTGTCTGTTGTATTACTCACTAACGAGTTCCAGACTGCCTCTGAAATCGGCATCAGTACAAGAACTGTGTGATGGAATCTGTAGGAAAAGAGACTGAAATATATTGAAAGCTGGGGACACTGCTCTATTAAATATAGTGACTGTTAACTTTGCCAGTCAAGCAGTAGCACTGTCATTTTTATCTCTTTACTCCTAATACAGGTACTGGACACTTGAGGTCAGTGTGTCTGTCTCAGAATGCTCTGGGCTCCACAGGGTTTGAGTTGGTATTGAAGACATTGCCACTACAGTGCCTCACACACCTGGAGCTTGATGCAGTGTGTAAAGCTCACACGGAGCAACCTGCTCTGGACCTCCTCACCAAACTTCTAACTCAGGTACACAGAGACCACTTTGTATTTTCTCCTAAGACAGAATATCTTAATCTCATTCAGTATTTTAATATGTACAACATGTCATTTTAGCAGTCGCTGTCACTGGCACCTGTTTCTGTTGTGTGAGCACCCTTTACTTCTCAAAGTAATGCTTGTATTTGATCTAAACATCATAAAATGCCTTCTTAGGGGTGTACGTATGATACCATGGAACATTTTAAAGGGGTGCTTCTGGTCATTAGTAGACAGGCAGAATACATAGTGCATTGTGTTGTATTTTCCACCATATTTTACTATCGGTTCTAGTTTAAAGGAGGAAATTGTAACTAGTGCTCCTGAGTTTTTGGAAACTCAAATGAGTCAGAGGAAAGAACTTTAGGTGATGTGTGAAACTGAATTTCACAAAGTGCAGAGGCTTTTGACAGCTATGCACTTGGGTGTTGTGTGGTGGTTACATGGCGTGAGCTTTATGTGTCTCCATGCTGATTGCCTTAGTTATGTTATTTCCTGCTCAGTGCAAGTACTTGAAGTTCTTGTTCATGAAGCTTAAAATGTACTCAAGGTTCATTTGGTTCATGCAATATAATTAAAATGAACTGAAAAAAGGACTCCACTACTGGGGCTTGAGTTCTAGTACTAGTTGTGCTGAATGCAGTTTCATTATTTGTTCATGCTGAAGACATTTGAGCAAAACTACAGGAAGCAACCAAATATTTGACCTTGCATTGTGTAAGAGGCAAGCGTTTACTCCGAGTTATAATAGATATAGATTATAGATTAGTAGATTATAATAGATATACCTTGTGCTTAGGTTTGCATGATATGGAAAAAAAAATATATTACTTTTAAGAAATATTCATGATGCATGATATGCCACAGAATTGCTGATGCTATGGAACAAACAAAAATAAACTAGTAGTGCCACATAAATTACTTGAATTACAGTTGAAATCTGTGATATGCTTAGAAAAACATTGTGATAATTTTTGTATGATAATAAATATTGTATTTCCCATCCTAATCATCCCCACACTTATTTGCCATTTTAACAGTTAAAGGTACCACATGGGTACATTTTGTTCCCTGGCAAAAACTGTAGCCCATCTGTTGCTGTTATGTCATCCATCAACACAACAGGGTCCTCCACTGATAAGTGATTTTAGTGGTGTGTTCTGTGAGTATGTGTATATCAGGCACAGCAAATGTTACTGAGGTTTTAAACACTGGCAATGTTGTTTTTACCTGATAAACATGAGCCAGAGACACGCACTAACGTGCTCCTTACTTGGTAAAATGGATAAAATGGAGTGCAGGTAAATGGTAGTTATGCACATCATAAATAGGCAATTTACTGTAAGCATGTGTGTTTTCTTACATGTATGTTGTGTTACAGGGTGACTCCTCACTCACACATCTGAGTCTGGCTTCAAATGGACTGACAGATCAGAGTGTCCGTTCCCTTGCCAGGTGAAGTCTTAAATGTTGCAGTTAGTGAAGTGAAAAGTAAAAGTGGCCATTCTGTCATACATGAACACACCACAGCACACAGTGTGAGCAGCAGGAAATTCTTCCTCTGCGTTTAACCCATTCACCAAGTGAAGCAGCAGGCAGCCAGGAACACGGCGCCCGGGGAGCAGGGTGTGGGGACGGTACCTTGCTCGAGGGTACCTCAGAGGTGCCTAGCAGTCTTGGGATTTGAACCCACAACTTTCTGATCGCAGGGCGAACTAGGCCACCACTTAGTATATATTTTAACCTATGTTGCAACTTTACAGTGGCTCTTTTATTAAGAGCCTACTGGCATTGAACTGTTGCCACGTGTTCGATTTCTTAACAGACTAAAAGTGAATTAAATTGCACACTCATATCTTTTAAGGATTTATTTCCCACATTTTGCAGAAAGAGAAACTGGCAAGGTCACTGAAAGTTAACAGTATTTCACCCATATGCTTCATCAGGGCATTGATTGCAGCTGTTTGTCTTCATTTCGTACTTCTGTACTAAATTTAACTTCAGTAACTGCATTAAACACAGATGAGCCACGTTTACACCTTCCTTGTATTTATACTCATTGTCCATTTTATCGGTTCCCCTTGCCATCTAGGTGCAGTTTCACTTTGCAGTTAATTAGAGACTGTAGTCCATCTGCATCATTTGTTGAACCCTTTACCCCATTCATCAGTGATCAGGACCCCCCAGTGTCCTGTCTATAAAGTTGCCGGTAAACTCTGATCCACCGACCACTGACTTTTTGGATGTGAAGTTTAAAAGATGACAAAAAGAACATGTTAACTGTATACCTCATGCTATGAGTTGTCATCCTGTTAATCTTGGTGATCTTTCAGTTGCGATTATACTTGAGGGTTGTTGGACAAAGCTGCATCTAAACCACGGCACAAAAAGTCCTTTTGGTAGTGCGCTTATTCATGACATTGTGAAGAAGCGTTCGTATATTATTTATATATGATATATGGTTGAATTCTACGTTTAAAAACTCTTTTCTCCTTCTAAAGGAAAACTTTTTTTTTTTTTTTTTTTTTTTTTTACAAATATTTTGGCAAAGTGTTATCACTATAAGCCTCCTTCTTCACTGATTGCTCATCCACGGTTTGGGGACACATATTCCATCAAATAAAGAATTACAAGTAATACAACACATCTGTTGCTGTTGGGTATGTTGGGAAAATGTTCAGACCTTTAAAAGATTGGCTTGGTGAACATGCGTGGTCAGATGTGGTGGTCCTGGATTGTCAGAGTCAAATCCTTTTTAAAAATAGGTCAAAACACCCATTCCTTGTGTTATAGGGACTTCATAATCAGGAAAAAAAACAGGATTCAGAAAATTATCCATTAAATAAGTTTCTACTATCTTTTATCTTTACCCGATGTTGGTTGGTAATTGATATTTTTATTAGGTGTGTTATTTTTATTTATTTATTTATTTATTTGTATTGTGTGTGTGTGAGAGAGAAAGGGAGGCAAGGTAAAATTGCTACAGAAATATAAAAGGAAGAAACAATTAGTGACCCAACAAATGCCTACCTGCAAAACTCAGTGAGCTTGTCGGCTGCTCTTTCTGCTGAATGTGTGACATCAGTTCTTGAAGACTGAGTGCATATTTCAGTTTCCCTTGTTCTTGGAACTTGAAGTTGACTCACCAGTGACACTTTTTTAAGCAAGCAGTTAATCTTAGTTATTTGACTGAAATAGCTCATTTTCTCATAAAATTGGTCCCTCCCAATGGAAATCAATACATGGTTGGTTGGTTCCACTGTTATTTTCTAACTATGGAGGTCGTAATTCTGACTTCTAAGGTATTCTTTTCAGCTTCTGAAGGCCTAAGCAGTTTGAGAGCTCACTTGGTCTAGACAGAACTATTGTCTGTTGGGTGTTTCAAGATTGTAACACCTTGTTTTCAACTTAAATACAATGAAATTAGAGTATTACGCTACTTTAACAGTGTATAAATACAACAGTGATAATTATTTTGTTATGTAAAAATGAGACGCATGTATTTTAGTTTCCAAGGCGGTATTTTTTATGATGCTACATGTGATGTGTTATATTTTACTAGCTCTGTCCATCATGGCTGTAATGTGCTGGTGCTGAGTCAGTACTGTGTAGTGGGTCTGAGGAGGCAGAATGATTTTCTGTGAATAGGAACAATATGATGTGACTGTAATTGTCTGTGGGCTTTTTTTTATTTTTATTTTTATAAAAGATGTCTGGCTCTCTGTCCCTCCTTGGTGTCTCTGGACCTGTCGGCTAATCCCGCTGTGACATCAGAGGGACTCCACAGCCTCCTCAGCGGTCTTAGGGAGGCCAGGCGACCTTTAACCCATCTTAACCTTCAAGGTAATCCACCAGTTTGGGTTTTTTTGAGTTTGAAGTTGATCTAGATGTGCCCTTGTGTGTCTGTGTGTGTCTGTCTGAAAAAAATGTTTTGGAACATGAAATTCTCTCTTACTCATTGTCAGGTTGCCAGGTGTGTGGGCCATGGGATGTTGAATGTCTGGATGGCCTGTCTGAGCGGGTCCAGGATCTGAGGCTGTGCTCTCAGAGGCTAAACAAGCTGGATCAGGAGATCCTGCAGAAGAACTGGCCAGGGCACATCCTGACCCGCAACTCCAAGTGCCTGCTCAGCTCAACCCGTGTCCTAAAATGACACATGCTATCTGCTAATGTCTGTGCAGTCACTGCTAAAACCAAACTTGAGCAAACAACAAGGCCAACCTGAATGGATGCCATTGGGATTGTTTTGTTTTGTTTTGTTTTTGACATTTTTCCAATTTGATTGAGGAAATGCTGTTTAATGTACAGATTCTATGTACAAACTTGTCAGTGTAATATGTATTTAAATGTGTGTCTGTAAGTCTGTGGATGTTTAAATGTGCATGCTAAGCTTCAGAACAGGTAAAGTTGTTGTCCAGCACTAATTAGCCTCTCTTCCTGATACAACACAGTTTTATGACCACTCAGCATTAAATGGGTAATGAAATAATGGAGTGGCTAAATAGAGCTTGAATTTTGTTGGTCATTATTTTGTTTCTTACAGTGATAAAGAGTCCATATAATAAACCTCTACTAATATCCTAAGTATTGTGAACGTTTGCCTGTGAGTGCAGCCATTGCACATTTCTATGACACTCATGCATTACACTTACATCCATAGGAATGCTTATTTGATTTTCATGTTTTTTTTTGTTTTTTTTTCTCAAAGCTTTCAGTGCAGTACTACTTTTTCCAAGTGTTCGGTGGAGATTTCACCATAGACTCTCAACTTACCAAAAGAGATAAGGACCCGTTTCTGATTATTTTCACTCAAGCTTTTCTTGTAAAGCGGTTTACTAGAGATCAGACTGAAAACTTTCTCAGTCCTGTGGTCAAGTGGAAAAAAAAGTTTATTACAGGAAATGGTGAAGATGTGTTAAAAGATAAGATAGTCATCTTGTTGTAGTTGTGGTGACCTTATTGGTTTTCACTGCAGTGAGATATATATATATATATATATATATATATATATAATGTGTGTGTGTGTGTGTGTATGTATATGTATATATGTATATAGTTAGCAGATATTTGGGTAAGGGGTGTCACAGCAGTGATACTGATGTGCAATTTTGTGTGTCCCATAGTGAATCTCACAGCACTGCTGCTGGAGTTTTTAAACATCAGAGTCACTACTGGGATGAAAATGTCCAGCCAACAGTGTCCTGTGGCCAGAAACACCTGAATACTAATGAAGGGCTAGAGGTTGACTAACACAACTGTTAGCATCAGAAGGACTTATATGGTAGTGGGTAACTGGAGCTAATACATAGCACACAGCCTTTCCCTACTGGTCTTTGGAGATTCCAGATGCTCATCAACTGAAAAGATAGCAACCTGAATCTAAATATCTCTCAACCTTTTAGTAGTTCACACACAATAAATCAGGTATACCCACAGGAATGATCAGTCTGGGGCTCTCCAGTATTTGAATGGAGTGATGGGAAAGCACCATAAAATATGAAATGATTCCTGAATGTCTTATTCATTTGTTTAATTCATTTCTCATCCTGTTGATGAGAGTCATAGGAGCATATACTGGATTTCTGGAAAGGCCTGGATGAGTTCCAGCAAGGTTTTTTGAAGTGTAATATATAATTGAGTTGCTTAATTGCTCGCACAGTGACTTAAAAACTACTTCATTAAGTTAAGTATGGGTGTGACCTTGCTGATCAGTTCAGCACGTAACTACCAGACGTATGTATACAGCCAAGTTGATTTGTGTATGCCCTTATGTGTCTCTCTGTAAGTGTTTGGCCTGTCCAAGTAGCTCTAGGACCTGCGGCTGAGATCACAGAGGCCTAATAAGATGAACCAGGTTGTCTGGACAACTTCTAATGTCTGCTCAGTTCTGCCTCCATCCTGTAGTGACCCACACTGCATAGATGGGTCAACATAACAAACTTTCATCTATAAAGCCATTAACTGAGCAAGTGCTGTATTTATGTCCATATAATCTGTTAGTAGTTTCCCATGTTAGCTCTGGGATTCTCTCAGAAAGGATCTGCCTAATAGGCCAGTGTTAGATAGTGTTTAGTGATGCATTAAAGCACCTTAAAATATGAAATGGATCCTTCAGTTTGAAGATTTTTCCAATCCATCTTTCCTAAGGGTGCCAATAATTATGCAGCTGTATGTATATCTTGTGATGTTTATAAATAGCAGATAGCTGTTGTGTTTTTTTTGTTCATAGTTGACTGCGGTTTAGTGGGTTTTGTCTGCAAATGCAGTACATGCCTCTTCCTCAGTCTTTAACCACATTCATTTTTTTTTACACCACAGTATAATGTGAGTTCTGTTCCAGGAACCACATTTAAGACTCATAAATTGGTTTGAGCAAAGAAAAATTTAAATATCTGCAACAGTTATACTAAAGCAAACATTTTGGGTGTGCACAACTTCTCTTGAACTATATATTACTGGTAACTTTTAATTCAGTGGAGTCCAGTTTGCAGCTTTATGTAAAAAATCTCTGTCCATAATAAATTTACTGTTGATCTGTGCCGCAACCTAACTGATCAGTTTGGACATGTAAGTGGACAGGTTTCTGCACACACAAAAGTAAAATATGTTCTAGGACCTCTGCTATTCTTATGGTTTGATACCATTGGATAACGATGCCTGTAAATACAGCATCAACTTCCACTGCTTTACCTACACACATATATATTGGCCAAACCAAAAACTAAAATTAAAATAAATAAGATTGAGGACTAATGTAAAATTAGAGACAGTATGTTAAGTAGCTTCCTCTTGCTCAACTCAGAGGTCCTTCCTCTTTGTCTTAAAGCTGCTTGATCCTTTCTAATCTGTAATATTACAAGAATAGCCCATCATCTTAAAACATATTGCTAAGTCAGGAAATGCACATTTTAATTCACCCCTCATAGTTGGACTATTGTAATGCCCCGCTTTCTGGATGTTCCAGTAAGAGCCTAACAAAGCTTCACTTAGTCGTCTTACAAGAGCTAGGATGGTTGCCTATATCACTACACTGGCTGCCAGTCAAAAGTCTTATTGATTACAAAATTCTGATATTTAAACATAGCTTCAAATGGCCTTGATCATTCTGAAGGCTTCTAACAGTAATCATTGTTTCTCATTCTGTCTAATGATAAGGTCACCTCTCCTGTTTAGGCACTTTTCAATTTCCACTATTGCTCAAGTCTCAATTACTTATTGCTCTTGTTGTGCTATTGTTTTAAAATCTAGGTTGGTTCCTCTCAAGGTTTCTTTTTCCTGCTCCGAGGGTGTTCATATCCTTGCCATTGTCGCTTTTGGCTTGTTCACTAAAGACAAAACCTAGAAAAAGCTGCTTTGTGACTTTCCCATTTTTAAACCACCAAATAAATTTCAATTGAACTGAACTGAAAAGAACCTATATGACAGAAAGCTTCCCAGCATTCATAGCAGTTTGCTGGTTTGTGATTGTTAGTCTTATTTTTTTTCTTCTTATTTTGCTTTAGTGTGTTAGTATGTTAAATGTTATGATGGTGGGCTATAACATATTAACCTCATGGTAAAGGTTATGTTTGGAAACATTTTATAGGCATTTATCAAATTAACCATGATGCCATTTTGTGTTGCAGTCCAGCCTGTATTATGAACTAAACACAGTAAGCAGAAGGCTGTGACTCTGATGAAGTTTGGATTAAACCGGTACAAGCACACCCTGATCATTTTGGAGCCAGTTGTTTGATACTTATTGAGTATTCAGTGGTCCAATAATTATTCACACTGTTCACGTTACCAGTGTTTACAGAAAAGTTAACATATTACTTTCAATATTTTAACCTGTAAATTCTACAAATTTCTGACTTTTGACTGTATGAAACAAAAATATATTAAGACAACCATCTGCCTTCTTTTGAGATCTGCTTACTTAATTATGCAGGTTTACAGTGCAATTGTAGGTAAAATACATAAGGCTTCATTTACTATTTAAAAAACGTGTCTGTCTGAACCACTGACCCTATGAACCTTGCTTCTCCAAATCTGATCTAAGCAGCATCAAATGTTTTGCTGAAGAAAAATGAGGAAAAAAGTTGTTTTTTATTCCAAATATTTCAGTCATTTATTTGAGGAAAAAACTGCTGGCTTTATTAACACACGTTTCTTGTAACACACTGCTGGCTACATAACACACACATTTCTTTTTTATTCATTTTCATAGGTCCTTGTCATGCGGCGGTCCTGATGAAGCTGTGTGCCCTCTTAGAATTTCTGCTCGGTTTTTGACAAAGCTCGTATGAGTTCCAGCATGGAGTTTCGGCTGTAGTGTTTCGGGGGGAATATAAAAGATTTAGCTTAGTTACTCAGGCTGTTAGTTAACAGCAAAATGGTTGCTTCATTTTAAGTAAAATGTACAAAAAGTGAGTAATCATATATGCATAACTTGGTGTCATGCAGAACTTTTTAGGACTAACCTGCATATGCCAATATTAGAACAGATGGTTGCTGGATCGTCGCTGGTAGAAAGCTCCTCAACCAAAACATCCAGGTACCTCCTAATTATTCCCTTACACAAGGACTTCAGGAAGCCAATATTATCACAGACTGCGAGCAGTTTGTTCTTAAGCTCCTCCTGTGGTGAAGTTTAATTTGTTTAAGAAATGTTCAACATGCAGCCTAATGTGTTTTTAGCTATGCAGTGTGCTACGTGACACTCACTTTGGACGAATCGGTAGAAATGCTTCTTTTCAGCGTCTTCATGGCCCACTTACAGGCCCAGCATTTACCTGGGAATTCCGCCCCTGGCATGGGCAAATCTCCAGCATGATCCATATCCTGAGCAACATGAGAGCAAACATTACACCAAAGACAGCCTGAACAAAGCTGCTCCATTTGCATGATGTGACCAGAACTCTTGGATATTAATCCAGTACTGGGAATATTCCAGTACAACGAAACATAATATGTATTATACTGAAGCGTAAATTAGTTCAAAAAGGCTATTTTTCACTTGTTCGAAATAATACTGACGGTCCTAATGACCATAAAAGTATATTAGTAAAACATGTACCACATTTATGTCATCCTGCTCCTGGTCAGAGTCCACATACAGGTATTCCAGGTGCATTGCACAGGCTGGAGAGCAGAGACAAAAAGTCCTTTCAACATACACATAGGTTATATATGTCCCTCCAACTCTTCATGTTTTGCAGAGTGTATAGTCATTTGTGTGTTATGCTTTTATTTAGTTTTTATGTATATAATAATTAAATACTGCTGGTCTTACCTGCACCGATGAGCAAAGAAGAAATGAGGATGCTTAGGTGCATGATGGCTGCCCAAAACTGAAAAAGTGTATGAACTCTTCAGAGCTGACTAAACTGTTACAGGATCGTTAGAGGGTCTTTTATAGCTCCGTCTTAACTTTGCACCTTTTTTGTTTCATGACCACAAACCATACATGGTGTGAAAAAAAACAAACATGTTAATGACACATATGCAAACCGTGTGAGATTGCTGCCCCAGATGCGTCAGTGCACCAACAAACTAAAGTTTTTAAATGATGAACCAGCTGGGGGCCTAGTGGTTAGGGAGCTGCCTCTGCAACTGGAAGGTTGTGGGCGAGAATCCCAGGACTGCCAGTGGCATCACTGAGGTTCCCTCGAGCAAGGTACCGTCCCCACACACTGCTCCCCAGGCACCGTGTTGCTGGAAGCCCACTGCTTCACTTGGTGAATGGTTTAAATGCAGAAAAAGAATTTCATTGTTCACACTGTGTGATGTGCTGTGCTGTATACCACGTGCTGTGGTTTTGTCTCAAGTGAAATATTTCAGACTCACTAGATCCCTTATGTGATATCACACAGTCACTCCATAACAGACATTCAGTCTCATGTCTTTAAAATTGCAGGTTCAAAAAAGGAAACAGAACATTTCAGTGATGTATTAAAGCAAACTTTTATTATTATTATTATATAATGGACAGTAATATTCTGTACTGAACTTGCATGCATTCCTCATTACAACCATTATCATGTAGTTGTCATGATGGTGCTCAGAGCATCTGCTGAACTTCTGGAAAATCTTGGATGAATTCCAGCAGGGGTTTTGATCTGTAAAATTTTGAGGGAAAACAATTTTTTAGTCTTAAATCTCTTTGCAAATGCTGAATATTATGATTTATATTTTGTGTCTAGCATTGTGTTCATGCAGATCTTTTGGTAACTCACTTGCACAAGTGAATCTTGGCACAGATGGTTGCAGGGTCATCAGTGGTAGAAAGCTCCTTAACCAGAATGTCAATATATTTACTAATAATTTTCTTACACTTGTCCTTCAAAGGGCCAAAACGCTCACAGACCTTGTGAAGTTTCTCTCTGATCACATTCTGTGGAAAAGTTTAAGCTGTATGAGAAATGGCAAAGGGGAAAGGGGCTTTGTGGTTTTAGCTATGCAGCATGAAAGTTAAGACTCACCGCTCTTTCATTGTTACCAAGATGTTTTTTTACCTTCGCCATGACCTTCTTACACACTGAACAAACTACTTTGTTAAAAATTTCAGGCACGTCCTCCCCCTGACCAACGGCCTGAGAAATAAGAAGGTGAAAACCACAATAAATACAGCTTAATTTGATGAGACATAGTGTGCATTCTTCTAAAGCATGAATGAGCTCAAATAAGTAATACTAGTTATAATGCTTTACTGACAATCCTAATGACTGTAAAAACATATCAGTAAAACACAGACCAAGCTCTCATTGTGCTGCTCTTCATCCAAGTCCACTTTCAGATATTCCAAGTGCATTGCATAGGCTAGAGAGACAGAGAAGACAACACAAAGTCACTTTAAAATTGACCAGTAGGTTATGTGTGTGTCCTCACATGTTTTGCAGTAGGTGTAGTAATTTGTGTTACTCTTAGATGATTTCATTTAGTAAAATAAAATAAGTATGTTATAATTGCTGATCTTACCTGTGCTTACAAGCATCAATGCGATGAGGATTCTCATGGTGGCTGACAAAACTGGACAGGTTTATGAATTCTTCAAAGGTGATGAGAACTGATGATATTTCAAGGTACCTTGGTGGTCTTTTATAGCTCTGTCTTGACCTCGCCCACTTGTCTATTCCATGACCTCAAACCACAATGGTAAATGATTCATGTGTTCATGTCGACAACATGCATTAAGTAGTCAGGTGAATTCTAAATATTTATTGATGCACTTTGTTCACTCAAGTGATCATGGCATATTTAAAAGTGAAATTTGGCACTTTTGTTTATGTTTACTCACCATTACAGTCTTAGCTGCTTCTTTAAGCAATTTCCTCCAGGATCAATAAAGTTTTCTGATTCTGACTCTGATTCTGAATCATTTGGACTAATTCTATTCACCTTGCTCCTTTATTCTCTGCAAAAACAGTGCATTGCCCTGTTATCATTCCCATGCACACAGGTCACAAAAAGCATACACCGATTTTATTCTTCTATTGAGACTTAGACCTTTCTTTGTTTTGTTTTTGTTTAAGTACTGATTTAAACTTTAATGCAGCATTGTCTACAAGCACAGACATACGTAATCACAGTATAACAGTCCGGTGACCAAAAAAGTAGTCTATAAAGACAGGTTAAGTGAAAAACTAAATTAAGTGAAAAACTAACATAAAATGTCTTGTTAAGGTGTTGGGGAACCATGGGCCACCAGAACAGCTCAGTATACCGTGGGACAAATTCTCTGGAAATGTGGAAATCTCTGTAAATCAGGAAGTCTCTGGAAATGTATTACAGGAATGTAACTTTTTTTCCAAATAATATAACTGTACACATACAAAATATGATATAAATATAAATATATAATTTAGTGTGTATGTATATGAATACACCCACGATGTACAATATATATATTGCACATGTAATAATGTACCAGAAATATTGCATATGTTGCACAAGAAATATTGCACATGAAAGAACCATTGCACTTATCAGTCCTTGGTGTGTGGATGTGTGAATTCGCATGTGTGTGTGTGTGGCCAACTGCAAGACTGGTTTCAGAGTCTAACAGCAGCTGCAAGGGGAAAAAAAACCCTGTGGTATCTCTCTTTCACAGACATCTGCCAAATGCTTTAAACGTAAATGTAAAAGCAATTCAGTAACTCTCATGCTCTGTGGATGGGGGGCATTATCATCATGAGAGAGAATACTGTCATCAGGAAAGAGACGTTTTCTAGTCAAGTGGGTTTATTGTCATTTCAGCCATATAGATAGTACACAGGGGAGTGTGAAATGTTTCCCCAGGACCATGGTGCAACAAAGGACAAAAACAGAACACTGAGACTACGTAAGTGCAGACAGGACAAAATACATGTTCTGCTGGGCCTTCTTGGCAATGGAGCTGGTGTTGAGGGCCCATGCGAGGTTCTCTGCAATGTGAACACCAAGGAACTTGGCACTCTGGATGATCCCCACTGAGGAGCTGTTGATGTTCAGTGGAGAATGATCACGTCGTGTCCTCCTGATGTCAACAACCATCTCTTTTGTTTTGTCCACATTCAGAGACAGGTCGTTGGCTCTGCATTTTTCCATTGGACATCACACCTCCCCTCTGTATGCCACCTCGTCATTCCCACTGATTCAACCCACCACGTTTGTGTCATCAGGAAACTTGATGATGTGGATTGAGCTGTTCATTGCTGCACAGTCATAGGTCATCAATGTGAACAGCAGAAGGGTGAGCACACAGCCCTTGTGCTCAGTGTGGTGGTGCTGGAGATGTTGCTCATGATCCTGACTGACTGAAGTCTCCCAGTCAGGAAGTTCAGGATCCAGTTGCAAAGAGAGGTGTTCAGGCCCAGGAGTCTCAACTTTCCAATCAGACGCTGAGGAACGGTTGAATGCTGAACTGAAGTCTATGAAACAGCATTTTCACAGGTGTCCTTTTCGCCCAGGTGGATGAGGGCCAGGTGAAGACTGGCAGTGATGGCATTATCCGTTGAGCAACTGGGATGATACGCAGACTACAGGGGGTTCAATGTGGGGCTGCTGCGATTTAATGTGCCTCAAGACAAGCCACTTCATGATGATGGGTGTGAGTGCAATGGGACAATATTCATTGAGGCACTGACAGCTTTTTTGGCACACAGATGATGGTGGTGGCTTTTAAGCACACTGGAATGATAAAGGTGAGATAAAGGATTAAGGTGATCAGTCAGAATAACTTTGTATTGATTCACAGTGACTCTCACTCTGACAGGTGAGCTCAAACAAAACCAATGCCCCCCACAGCATACCAGAGCCAGTAGACCCCCCTCAATGTTGGGGTCAAGCATTCAGGGCTGTACCTTGGTGTACACCATGTAATCAATCCCCCATGTGTGGATAATAAGGTGAAAGATGAATCAATTGACCATATAACGTTTTTGGCCATATTAGTTTTCCTGTAGACCAGTGTCTGTGGTTTGACACCACTGACCTCTGAAATGGTCATGTCTTTATAATGAGGGTTCTATGCCCTGCAGCCGTACTATAATATACCTCTCTGTGTAGTTGTGGACAGACTGTTCTTGCTGACACAGTCTGAACGTGTCCTGCATTGGCATTCTCAGCCAACTTTTTCTTACGTCACACTGATGCTCAGCCCACTGCTGACCCTTGACTGTGCAGCAATGCACAGCTCAAACCACATCCTCAACTCTGCCGATGACACAACTGTGGTGGGTTTGATCAGCAACAATAAGGCAGCATACAGAGAGGAGGTGCGATGGATGATGGACTGGTGCACCTTCCACCCCCAATCTTCACCATGTTCTACAATGGGACCATAGAGAGCATTCTCTGCAGCTGCATCACAGCTTGGTACGGGAATTGCAATGTTTTGGATCGCAAGACCCTACAGAGGATTGTGAGGACAGCTGAGAAGATCACCGGGGTCTCTCCCCTCTGTCACGGACATTTACATCACACACTGCATCCGCAAAGCCACCAGCATTGTGGATGAACCCACTCACCCCCCACACACTCTCTTCTCCCTCCTCCCATCTGGCAAAAGGTTCTGTAGCACACGAGCCTCCATTGCCAGAACGTGGAACAGTTTCTTCCCTCAGGCTATCAGACTTCTCAACCGGAACTGAAACATTAAACTGTAACCCCCACACACACACCCCCCACACACACAC
Organism: Brycinus macrolepidotus; assembly: GCA_037974445.1. Taxonomy (NCBI): domain Eukaryota; kingdom Metazoa; phylum Chordata; class Actinopteri; order Characiformes; family Alestidae; genus Brycinus; species Brycinus macrolepidotus. The sequence continues at coordinate 1,057 of JBBPCZ010135016.1, read as the reverse complement.
CGCCAACACCACCCCCCCACCCAAACAACTCAGACTTTAATTTCCTCGTATTTATTACAATGCACATTCTCTGTCCTGCTATATTTGCACAATCATATTTATTGCTGTTTAACTCTTTCTCTGCATTTTTTGCACATGTAACTTCTCCTTTGCATTTTGCACACAACTCTCTGCAGCTAGTCTTGGGGTATTCTGGTTCTGCTCTTGTGTTGCACCATGGCCCGGTAATAATAATAATAATCTTTATTTATATAGCACTTTTCAAAAACAAAGTTACAAAGTGCTGTACAAAATCAAAGTAAATGAACAAAATTAAGATGTAAAGATCATTAAGTAATTAAGTAATATGTGTGTATATGGTCGAAATGACAATAAAAACCTACTCGTTTTGACTTGACCTGACTTGATGTACAAGCATCATGCTCACCAAATCTGCTACATCTGGAACATGCCACAGCACCCGGTAGGATGGTGACTGCTTAATTGTATTGTGCAGTACTTATTTATTATTTCCATTTGACACCCTAGATGTCTATACATCTCATTACCATTTTAAGTAATAAGCTATACATTACAACATAGCACTGAAAGAGTATTGTGTTGCAATTACTGTTAGAAAATTGTTTTCTACAGCATTTGTCTCAATCACATTTTACACCTGGAATGCGTGACTACCCCCGAAATGATGAAATGAGACAAACTGTTTTATGGTCACGTCCCTCATTTTTGTAAGCACTTGTAATATTTTTCAAAATTTTATTATAATTTGCCTGTTGGGGAGAAACCAAACCATTCAGAATGTTTTAATGATTTCACTATTTTAGAGAAAGGAGTACAGTCAAAAGTATAATGTAAAGTATAGTGTATAATGTTATTTATAGTAATCAAGAGTCCAAAGGCATTTAACACCTCCAAAAGCGACTGCAAAAAACTTCTAAAACTTCCTAATGCCTTAGGTCTCTTACAATAAATTAATGACAACAGGGTTGCCAACTCTCACGCATCCGGCGTGACAGTCACGCATTCAGCCTCAATCTCACGCTCTCACGCGCAAGAA
>JBBPCZ010135005.1:0-16600 GCA_037974445.1 Brycinus macrolepidotus | reverse complement strand
GTAACCAAAGGAAAAGGATAATGTGCGTATATAGCATTTTACAACTGCTTCAAGTGTACATCAGCCAATCAGAGCTTAACGTTAGCTAGTTGTAAGTCAGCCCCATAATAACCGTAGGTCCATAGAAGTCCAAAATAATCAGCTTTGAGCCATTTTAACAGCAAGTAAAACAGATGTAGAATAGACCTTATTTGGCTTATTTATTTGGCTTATTTATTAACACATTTATACCAGCTACCCAGGCTTTAACAGAAATTGGTTATGTGTGTGCTACTTACTGTAGCGAGCTGTAAATTAGCCCCACAATACAAGCACAATAATACAATAGAACCGAGGAATATTTTGCTAAGTCCATAACTTGGTGCTGGCAATGCTTTGTGTGAGATGATATTGACATAATCCACATGACAGATTTTGTAATCTATTTTTTTGTGAAAAACTGTGTGGCAAGATGTCAAATCCCTGAATATGGGCATGACATGGCCCATTATTTTGCCCAACCTGTATTGTGCATCACCTCAAATTCATTGTGAACCTAGGTTTTGAACACAAACAACAGGGGACGATGAGACAACTTTTTGTCCCTGTAGGAGAATGTGTTGAAAAGACTGTCCATGGTAATCAACCTCCTGTCACAGACACAGCAGGTAGAGATTAGACTCAAAGCACTGAAGAATTCCTTTAACGCTACAGCGAGGCCAATAAACTCTACGGAGAAAAACTTGCTAACGTATGCTTGGAAGCATAAAGAGCAGTCTACAGCTAACGTACAACGACAGAAGATGTCAACAGGAAAGTTCATGCATTATGAACGCAAACACTCCTCTGAAAATTTTCACAGCGAAACACCCTGTCAGACAAGTGTCACCGAGCTCCTCTGAAAATCACACGTCTGAGATCTTGCTTGGAATCGTGAAACAGCTTTACACATGAAAAATGAAACGAAACCAAGTGTCTAGCTGCTAAAATCATTTAGTGGGTGCACACTGAGAGAGAACTTGGTCCTTCATTTACTTGGAACACACACACAGACAAAATGGGGGTTTAACTGGCAGTGGAGTTCCTTTTAAGGGACCACACCAGTATGAAAAAAGCAGAAAAGGTTTCCTCATGTCCTCATGTAGTGCTGAGCATCCTCTGATGATTAGGTAGAGTGATCTAGCTGGAGCTTTAGCTGCAGTAGTGATGGATTGATTGGAGCGGTTAGGAGAGTCTGAATGGAGTTGGTTAGTTGTGGCTTTAGCTGTAACAGTAATTGATGTGCTAACTTTACTTTAGCTGCATGAATCAATGGATTGGGTTAGTTACAGCAGTAAATGGACATGGTGGAGTGATTTAGCTGTATTTTTTAATGCAGGCCTCAGTGGTTTAGGTGGAGTGGGTTAGCTGCAGCAGTAGATAGACGTAGTGGAGTGGTTTAGCTAGAGAAACTGATGGATTGGGTGGAGTGGGGTTAGTTGCAGCAGTAGATGGACATGGTGGAGGGATTTAGATGTAGTTTTTATTGCAGACATCAGTGGATTGGGTGGAGTGGATTAGTTGTAGCAGTAGAAGCAGTGGAGTGATTTAGCTGTATAAATTTATGAATTGGGTGGAGCTGGTTTGTCATAGCAACTGATGGACACAGTAAACTCATTCATGTGTAACTTTAGCTGTAGAATCAATTAGGTGGGGCAGTTTAGCTGTATCAATAAGCAGACTGGGTGGTATAAGCAGACTTGGTGTCTGTAGTAATTGTAGATTTGGCTGTAGCTGTAAAAGGGAGGGGAAAGAGTAGATTGGTGGTCACTTTAGCTAAAACAGCAGATGGTTTGGACTGGGTGGGTCAGGTTAGTTGTCTTGGTCTAGGTTGGTTATACCAGTAAGTGGATTTGGGTGGAGTAGTTTAGCCTTAACTACTGTCACTACTGATGAAGCTGATCAAGTCGGCTATAGTTTCAGCTAAAGTATGAAGTGCTTTAAATGGAGTGACTTTAAATGGAAATGTTTTTGGTTGTTTTGTGGTTATTTGTAGCTTGGTGGATGGGAAACTTAGCTGTAGCTTTTACCTGAAGCAGTAGGTGGATGTGGGTGAGTGAGTAAACTGGATGGAGTGATTTAGCTGTAATTTTGGCAGTGGATGTATCAGGCGGAGCAGCACACAGCATCACTGGGCCAGGCCTAGTGATTGCTGTGGGGAGAATTAAAAAGAGCGCAGAGGTTTAGCTGTAGCTTTAGCTGCATTCATTCATAGCCTCCACACTGAGCACAGTCTGGGCTTCAGTCAGCAGCTGCACAAACAGAGGTGACCTTCAGCTCCGGCTACTTCTCATCTCCTCAATGGCAGCTGGGGAAGGACATCTGAATGAGGCTCAAACACGCACATACACACACTCTTGTCCAATTATACAGCAGTATGTACACATTCCACCAACACAAAGCTAAAGCAAACACAACAATGATTCATACTGGACATGAATCAACAGCATGCTGCTTCTGGATATAAATCGCTAAATACAGGAGTGTTACTTGATACCGTCATTAGAGGATCACTGTTACACAGCAAAAATAGAGCCGTCCCAGTGACTAAGAGAGCACGGCATAAAACTGCAAACTGCATTAACTGTATGTTATTTGTGCTTTCTACCGTACTGCTGTATTTTTACTGTGTCTTGACCAATCCCTGTTCCAGAAGAGGATTTTTATGGGTGTTTGAACGAGCAAATTATTTTTGGCAAAAATAATGTCTTATTTTCTGTGATCAAGGTTTTCATTATGCTTTGTTAATATATTTCAGTCTGTATGGCATAAACTGTGCATTATTTAGTTATAATACTAGTATTTCTCTCATATTGTTCAGCCTTAGTGCAGGTACATGTGCGTATAAGTGTACATGTATGAGTATGTGTGTGTGTGTATGTGTGTGTGCCAGGGCGGATGTCCAGCGTTCAAACTCTAAAACAAAGCCCACAGCATCTGTTTGCGAGCTGTGTGCCTGATCCAACAGCTCGCCTACAGCAACCTGCAGGGTTCTGCCCTAGGCACCAGTGTGTGTGTGTGTGTGTGTGTGCGTGTGCGTGTGTGTGTGTACAGTACGTGGGTGGCACTTGTGGGTGGCTCTCTTTAAACTGCTACAAGACATCCCTATAGCATATGTTAAGTTCACCTCTTAGACTAAATGTCAGACTTTAAAATGCGCGCGCACACACACACACACACACACACACACACACACACACACACACACACACAGCTCCATTCTTTGTTAAAACTCACTATTTGTGATTGTTCTTTCTCTCTCTCTGTCTCTCTATCTCTCTCTCTTTTTCTCTCTTTCTCTCTCTCTCTCTCTCTCTCTCTCTCTCTCTCTCTCTCTCTCTCTCTCTCTCTCTCCGTCTCTCTCTCTGGGGCAGTTTAGCTGTATTAGTAAGCAGACTGGGTGGTATAAGCAGACTTGGTGGCTGTAGTAATTGTAGATTTGGCTGTAGCTGTAAAAGGGAAGGGAAAGAGCAGACCGACAGTCACTTTAGCTAAAACAGCAGATGGTTTGGACTGGGTGGGTCAGGTTAGTTGTCTTGGTCTAGGCTGGTCTCTCTCTCTACCTCTTATTTCTCTTTCTTTGCCCCTTCTCATGCCTAACTGTCTGTTCAGCTCACCTGGATATTTGTATTTACCTCTTTGTGAGGGTCCTGATGTTTCTATTTGGAAAACATGAAACGTTTGAAATTGTGGGGAGCAATGACCATGAGGAAAAATTAAAACAAGACAAAACAGACAAACAAACAAACTAATAGAAAAGGTAAATGGAAGAGGTTAATAAATTTTGTTGTGTTACTAAAGTTAAGGCTGGTGTTCAGTTATTTTGGTTAGACATACCATGTGTACCAGTACTATATTATTGTGACTTCCGCAAGGAAGATGCTGGAACAAGAAGCAAATGGGAACAGAGATGCTCTTCATTTGGGATGCTAGCTCACACCTACAGCACGCTTGGTGGCTATCTGAGGGCTAGGGGAAACCAGCAGGGGGTTATCCAAGGCCGCTGGTCTCCTGGCGTAAACATTAACATAATACTGAAAATTGAGAATCAGCAGAGCAGCACATTTTAGCTAACAACAGCAGTAACTCTAGTAAACTGCAGCATTGCAAACCATTGACTTTGGGGGTTCATCACTTTACAGCAGAATATTTATTTTATTATTTAAAAAACACATATAATGGTAATAATTGCAGTACTGTTCTAATGGTAATACAGTTCCACATTAAAACACATATTTGTGTGTGTGTGTGTGTGTGTGTGTGTGTGTGTGTGTGTCTGCTTCTACAGTGTGTATGGCATTATCATCACTATTGTCAGCAAGTGGTGATAATCATTCTAAAGCAGTAATGCAGTCATGCGCAAGAGTTTGGATGCCCCAGCCAAATGACATATTTTGTTGATTTACTAAATGAAAATAAGTACACACCCTCTACAGAGAACATGCTTCCATGCATTGTACTACAAAACTAGTATGCATTTGATTAATTTAACATACTGGGAAAGATGATAAATTATGGCCTGTGCAATATGTTTTTGCCCATTTTATATTTTATGAGAGCAAATACATAGAAATTCAAATCTATCTGTCTATCCATCCATCCATCCATCCATCGATCTATCCATCCATTATCTGAACTGCTTACCCTTAACCAGGTACACGGGTGTGCCTGAGCCTATCCCAGCGTTTATAGGGTAAAAGACAGAGGAACACCCTTAGGGGCAATTTAAAGTCTCCAATTTGCCTGACATGCATGTCCTTGGGCTGTGGGAGGATACTGGAGCACCCAGCGGCAAAACTCCATGCAGACACAGAGAGAACATGCAAACATTCAGCCACCCTGGCAGGGAATTGAACATAAGACCTCCTTGATGTGAGGTGACAGTTGCACCACCGTGCTGGGAAAAACTATATAGACAAATAGATCTATATATAGTCACTGTGGGCTCCTGACCCTGCAGTGTCATAGGGCAAGCGCTCCTCTCTTGATCACACGAAAAGACAGCGGCACACAACAGTGGCGCCTCCGCTGGGCCGGCTCAGCACCATGGACAGCGGTCGCACCACTCTGGGAAGCACAAGGGCACCGCTACGGGACGAGCCACAGCTGACTGGGATCTCATGATCACCGTCAACAAGGAGAGTGGCGGGTTTGAAAGGGCCTGTGCACAGCAGTGTGGGGAGTTTGTGTGGATTCTCTATGCGTGCGATCATTGCTACTCTCCCTAACCGACAGACTTGAGTTCGGAAGATCTCCTGCGCTGCTGAAAGCCACGCCTGTGCCACCCAAGCCTTGAGCCAACCACTCATTCAACCATCACCGCACTAGGCCGCGCTGAACCCACAGGTGAGCCCCTGCACTGCCCGTCCCCTGCACACTCCTTCACGCTTCCACACCACTGCAAGTTTGCAAATAAATCACTTGTATTTCACGAATCCCAGGCTCCCTGTGTGTGTTCGTGCCCTCACCAGTTGGCAATGCCCACAATATAAATTGAAATTTTTCACTAAAACTTGCAGAAAAATGCTATTTGTGTTCTTTGCATAGGATCTGTCCTTATTTTCAATTAGAAAATCAAACCAACATGTAACTTAAGTTTTGCAAATGTAAAAGTATGTATGTTTATGAATGGCTGATATTATCTGTGTCAGCTGGTGAAAAATGCCTCACTTGTAAATAAAGAGGACAAAGATCTGCCCTGTGTTTGACAGGCTGACCCCAGAAGGCCTTCGGTGAGTCAGATGGAACGGCACACACCTGGTGACCGGCATCCACTACGCCACTCGGGCAGAACACGCATCTTTCGTTTGTCATCCTGCAGAGCTCAGACTCTATCCGAGCCGCAGCTGGAGGCTGCCGGAATGCTTCTATCTCACCCACACATGTATAAACTACAACTGTGCCAATGCACGGCCCGGACACACACACGCACGTACACACAGCAGCTGATCTGAGAATCAGGGCAGAAGCAGCAAACAGCAAATGAGTCATAGGAGTCACAAAGGAGAATTTAACTCAGTGTTGCCAGCAATGGCTAATGTGTGTGTTTATTTTCATATGCTTTCAGGACAAAGGCAGGAAAAAAATATATGAGAAATAAGGAAAGGGTCCTGACTTCGTACCTTTTACAAAAACTGCACGTTTTCTTTTTTAAAACTGCAAGAACAAAACCAATGAAATAAGGTGAAATTGAATAAAGCTGCCCTTATGACACTTGCTTGAATGGCACAGTACTGTGCAAAAGTCTTATGCACCTCTGCAAATTGATTACAACCCTTTTTTCTCAGTGTGTGATAAAGCATCTTTCTGCCAGCAAAGTTAACATTAGAATAAATGCAAACAAACAAGAAAACAGTAAAAGTATCAAGATTTGTTTTCTTGGTAAAAAAGTTGATATTTTGTGAGCTGGTAATGAGAGCACAGGTTCGGTTCCATTTTAATGAAGGACTGATTGAGTCAGACCAGGTTTCTGATGGAACTACAAGTAATACTGGGCTTCCACAAGTAACACACTGATATACTGAATACTATTTACTGTATGACCTTATTTGTATTTATTAATTTTACTTTTATTTAGTACATTTAGTAATATTAGTAATAATATGTACTGTGACTTCTACATACTACTGTACTACATACAACAGGTGACATATTACTGATTTATGGCTTATGGAGGTGTAATGCAGCCTTATGAACACTGTGTTAGAGTAAAGTGTTCGCTTCCAACAAATTCTCCTTCTACTGAAAACCTCATATTTCAAAAGAACAAATCTTCACATTTCTATGTCTGTCACTCAGCTCTGCTGCTGCGTCTGATCTGGTTAGAGCAGAGCAGTGGATGCTATAATTCAGATTTAATTACACCTGCAGACTGTAATTATGCACATAAATGTAGACAGGCGCACAATAGATTGACAGGAGCAGAGATAAACACAGATGTTTCACCAGTTTTGGGTTTCGCATTCCTGTTTAAAATGTGAAAATGTGACGAACTGATTCAGTAACCTGTGTCGTCCTTTCTCTCTGCCCTGTCAGATCAGTCTCAAGAAGAAATAAATAATGTAACATTGCTATTACATTAAAGCTGCTGATCCAAGATCAGCACAATGGAAAAATGTCTCTGTTGATAACCAGCTCGACCGTGCAGTCTTACACTAAAAATATGGGTGTAATCTAACCTTTCATTAATTATTAAAAAAAAATTATCTATTGATCGCTGTCATGAGTCGTAACCAAAATATAACCACATGATTTTACAGCATCAAACACCAGCTCCATTTCTAATTGTACGAACATTTTTTGATGAGTAACCCAATAGAAAAGGTCCGCATGTCCATATATATATATATATATATACATATATATATATATATACATACACACACACACACACACACACACATATATATATATATATATATGTATATATATACAGTACTTTGTAAAAGTCTTTTTCATTTCAGTGTTACTAAATATACTAAATAAAACTAAAAAAATACAAATAACATTATACAGTAAATAGTACTTAGTGATTTAATGGTGGTAGTAGCCTAGTGGGTAAAACACTTGCCTGTGAACCCGATTACCACAAAGTTGCAGGTTTAAACCCCCACTTTCTATCATTGTGTCCTTGAGTAAGACACTTAACCCTCAGTTGCTTCAGAGGGACTGTACCTGTAACTAATGATTGTAAGTCGCTCTGGATAAGAGTGTCTGCCAAATGCCATAAATCTAAATGTTTAGTATATCAATGTATTCCTTGTGGAAGTCCAGTATTACTTGTTGTTTCCATCAGAAACCTGGTTTGACTCAATCAGTCCTTCATTAAATTAAATCAGGAGCTGCTGAAGGAATTTCACAAATCCAAACAACGCCTGGAGACATTGAGGAGAAATCTGTGTTCGGTGTTCTCCTCACCAGCTCACACAATATCTACTACTTTATTAGGAACAAAATCAATTTTTAAACTTTTTACTTAATGGCACCAAGACGACATCACCAGATCCTGTAAATTATTAGGTGGGGCCTTAATGGATTGGACTAGTTTGTCCAGCACAAACTAGTCCAATCCATTGTTTAGATTAAGATCTGGGGAATTTGGAGGCCAAGGCAACACCTTGAACTCTTTGTCATGTTCCTCAAAACATTCCTGAACTATTTGTGCAGAGTGGCAGGACACACAAGTCCTTACACTTGCTAATTTTTCCTGCTGCCAGCACATCAGCTTCAGTAACTGACTGTTCACTAGCTGCCAAACCCATTGACAAATATTTCAAGTTTATGAGGATAAATAATCCGCATTACTATCGAATATGTATTCATAGTATTGAAGCTATCCATCATCAGATTTGATCCCCTCTTTCGAATGTCAGGTATTCCGAATGTTCATTTGATTATTGCCTCACTCTTGATCTACAGTTTCCTCACATGTTTTACAGCTCTGTTCATCATTCTGACTCATCTAACATCTCTACATTTGAAGGCTGCCAACTAATAGTGTACTACTATTACTGTGCACATTTATTTATGCTCCTTTTTCTATGATTAAAAACAAACCTTTGAACGGCCTAAAGGGAAGAGCGTGCCAGAATCTTTGCTTGAGACTCTGGGCTTGATTTGCAGTGTAATGCTGGCCATACTGGGGATTTGAGTTCTGTCTGTCACCACGTCTTTCTGTTAGAGAGTGAAGGAATAGAGGAAGATGCAGAGAGAGAGAGAGAGAGAGAGAGAGACAGAGAGAGAGAGTATGAGAGCAGTTGGTTATTTTTGCTCATGTTATGAAATATTCACTGAGCCCTTCATGATGAAATAGCATCTCTTTCTCATCCTTGCTGCCTGCCACTCTCTCTCTCTCTCTCTCTCTCTCTCTCTTTCTCTCACTCTCTCTCTTTTGCCTTGTAGCCAATAAAAACTCTTTCCTTCCTTAAGTTTCTCAGCAGCATGTGAACTCATGCGTTCACAGAAAGAGTCCAATTAAAAAGGAAAGAGGCTGAAGTGCGCGCACACGCACACACACACACACACACACACACACACACACACACACACACACACACAGACGGAGAAGAAGCTATGTGTGTATTGTTACAGCACTGGGTCTATTGTATCCTTTAAAGCGACACTCCATTGTTTTTCATTTAAATCTCTATCAGCCACATCTGTAACACTGTCACTCTCCACAGACGATCATTTCCGCATGATACTAAGTAAAGAACAGAAACCCATTTGCTCAACGAGTTTATAATAGAAGGCAACGGGCAACTGCACCAGATAGAAGTTAGACTGGCGTTTTCCTTTAAGAGCTCATGGACTGTGTGTTGATTTGAATTAGTCCGCGGCCAAAGCCATTCATCAAGCAGTGACCTCGACCTTCGCTCAAGCCAATAGCATGAAGCACATGAGAGAGTGTGTTAATACAGCACCGCCTGCTCCGCACACCTGCTCTGATCAATCATCTACAAAGCAGCTCCATCGATTAGAGAGCTGCACCAAGCTTTAACCACCTGACCCAGGTCTACGCTGCAGCTACTCCATCCACCATGGCCTCTTTGTGAGTGTGTGTATGTGTGTGTATGTGTGTGTGTAGTTCTTCAGGTAAAAAATATCCTTAAATAACCAGAAAAACAGAGATAACCTGCCCTGATCCTCAGTGAAGAACATTAACTGCCTATTATGTTACTTCAGCTTAAAGATGCCCATGTCAGCTTGCATTGTGCTGAGTGATAGGGGAGAGGGAGGTCCATCGTACCCGCCCACAGAGAGCCAGGCCAACTGCAGTCTCTTGCAGAAGCATCACCGCGAAACTTGCAATCCACCAATGATAAAGCCAACTCTTAAATACTGCTCCCGGGCGCCGCGCCTGTGGCTGCCTACTGCTTCACTTGGTGAAGGGGTTAAACGCAGAGAAAGAATTTCACACTGTTCAAACTTTGTGCTGTGGTGTGTTCACGCGTGACTCTAAGGGGCCACTTTACTTTTATTTTACTTTTAACATCTGCACCACTCAGGAGCCCTAGGCTTAAAAAACAGGTAACATCAGATATGTATGCATGGGAGATATTAATATTATTATTATTATTTATTTTATTTATTATTATTATTATTATTATTATTATGTATAGGTCATTACAAATGCATCTTATATATGGGACATACCATTTATATATTATTACACGTGGGTAATTATGACCCCCACATCCTGATAAGGTATAAAAACAGACCTGTGTGTGTCTGTGTGTCTGTGTGAGACTCGATTTGCATGACAATATGGCATTCATCTATAATAAGAAACCCCCTCCACCCTGCCTACACACACAAAACCCAAAACAACACAAACATGCTTAAATTCTGTTGCGGGTGTGCAGCCAGCGAGCATCATCCAAGCATGACTACACTACACACACACACACACACACACACACACACACACACACACAGACTTAACCTCACTACCAACATGTACACTCTCAGAAAAAAGGTACTCAGAAAAAAGGTACTTCTTGGGCACAAACATCGTGAGAACACCTTCAGTATATTTAGGTCGGAAACTTGATTGTAGCATGTTCAGTTGCAGCATATGTAGTTCCTTTAAGGCTTGACAAGGTAGAATTATGCACCTTATCACTAGAAAAGTGACTGAAGTGTACCTTTAAAACTCATTTAAGGTACACAATTAGAATTTAAGGACCATGTTATACTTTTGAGGCTTCATTTACAAATTGTCGCTGTCAAATCAAAACCTTGTATCCTAATTTTCATTGTTTTTTTTAACACGATTTGAAAATAGCAGCTGTCATTCACACTGCATCAAAATTCCATGATGATCGGATCAAGAGAAAGAGTCAAAAATGACTAAATAATGAATAAAACTCTTCACACTGACTTACTATGAAAGTTTTTGTTTGTTTGGCTGGTTGTTTTTTTATTTGCTTGTTTGCTTTTGACTCTTTTTTTTTGCTGATATAAAAACGGCACCAACCAAATGTCCCCAAAACCTCAGAATATTCACATTTCCCATCATCTTGGATGCATTTGGTTTGTGGACAATAAGCTTTTCTCAGTGGGATTACAATAACCCACATTAAACAGAAAGCTGCGCTGTTTTTCTCTGCAAAAAAGAAAAAAAAAAACACTGGTCCTGCTGCTGAAATAACTTTTGAGCCAAAAAAGACTCTCTCATAAACATGCTTTTAACGGTAGAGGAAAAAAAAGACACTTTCAGGAGCATCTACAAAATACAGCAAATATGTGTTTTATGCTACAAAAAGCTTTTTGTGTGACTGAACGTAACAGAATATCTGACATTAATAGTAAAATTTTTAAAGAGGGTGAGACATTTCCAAACTTTTGACAGACACATACACACACAGACACATACACACACACAAACACAAACACACAAACACTGGAAGAAGCATGTGTGTGATGCTGATGTGCTGTTAGCGGGGTGTGAGAGTCAGTGTGAGGGCTATAGACACGCTGACAGCTCCACACAGTGTGTGGCTGGGAAACAGAAGGAAAAGCATTGATGTTGTGAAGGTGTGTGGGTGGCTTTGATTTTCGAGTTGTGCCAAACTGGAGGGATGGAGGAGGACGGAGGGATAATGAAGGCCTGAACAGAGGCGTGGAGGCATGGAGGAGGAGGGGCCGGGGGCGATTCGGAGCGCTGTTTATTGTTTGGGTGTTTGTGGGCAAGTCTCCAATTAGCTTTAGAGTGAAAAGGAGGCACTCGGAGCCGTCATGGCGTAACCCAGACAGAGCGCGGCTGGCATGGATTTAGGTGTGTGTGAGGGACAAAAGGCAGAAAGTGTGCGCATGTTGTCGTCTCTGTTTGTAAGCTCAAAATTTGTTTTATAAGAGCAGAGGGTTATATAATCTCATTAGGCCTTATTTATCCAACCTAGTAAGCAGAGCACATTCATACGTGGCTTTAGGCTTAGGGATAAAATACTGACTCGACAAACTGGAGCTCCTTCTACCACAGAAACGACAACAACAAACAATATAATAACGAAAATCATGCAAATAATATGAGGCTAATGTAGTAAACAAGCAACAGAGGTTTATAGCCAACCTACCAACTGACCTGCAAGAGAATGATTGACATGCCTCTCAGCCAATCACAGGCTCTAAGTGCTGAAAAACTCTGACAGAACTCCTCAGACCAAAACCTGCCACGAAATTAGGCTAAAGCGCTTATTTGATTGGAATTAGTTTTCCGTTGGGACGTGAAGTCATTTTACAGTCATTTCTCAGTGATTTTAGTCGGTCCTACTCTGCCATGTAAGTCATTTTAATGGAAAAAGTGTTTTAGCATTAGAACCGATTCTGGCACCTTTAACAATTAATAAAATAGAAATAATCCTAGATTATATTAATCCCGTGTGAATTCACATGTTGGTTAAAATGCTCTATATTGTGCAGGAAAAAGGAGTTTTCATAGATATGGAGGACCTCCAAGAAACATTTACTTATGTTCTCCATGGCCCAATTCAAGCTGATATGCTTTGTCCAACTTCTGGTAAACCACCCCTAATACTGAAACAGGAGAAAAGACAGAAAAAAGTTATTTTACGCAGGGCTTTCCAGCAATCTTTGGAAATAACTTGTGTCTAAATCCTCTGAGCACCTTTTCAAGCGTGCAAACAGTTCTATCTCATTTTCTGAACGCTCATTTCGAACTTGGAGACTGGGGAGGCCAAGACTTAATTCTAAGTCAAAGTCAAAGTCGGAGTGAACTTTATTGTCAGCTCAGCTATATACACATACAACGAGACGAGATGGCGTGGCTCCAGATTTTACAGGGTGTAAAGGACACACTGTAAATATATATATAAATTAACTATAAATATGAACTCTAAACTAGAAGTAAAAATATGCAATATGGTACAAGGCAGTTTTTTAACATTCCAAAAATTGCGCAAATGTTGCATCAGCAGTCAGGTGGAAAGCAACAACACTGGAATGTATTTTATATGCACAAAAGATCAGCATTGGTTTAAAAAAATATATATACCATCAATCCATGAAAAACACAGAAACTCTAAGATAGTGTAACGTGGATGTGTTTTTTTTCATGTAGTTGCACATGTGTTACTGAAGAAGTGATGTGTAAAGTGCAAGGTAGAAAGTTGAGTCAGTTCACAGTTTCGTGTGTGTGTGTGTGTGTGTGTGTGTGGAGGGGGGAGTGTGGGGGTCAGGCAGTGTTCTCAAAACCTTTTGCTTTTCTTTGGACTGGATATAATTTTGGCACAATTTTGAAAAATTCTTGGGATCATTATCCTGTTGTACAATGATATTTTGTCCAATGATACGTAAACGAGAAGGAATTGTGTTATGTTGAAGAACTGAGTGATACTTTTCTTTTTTTCATGATCCACCACAAAGTGAATCTTAATGCACTAAAGACGAACCTGATATGTCTCTTCAAAACCAATAGTTTGACCCTTTGTGGCTAAATAACATGTTACTACAGAATATAAAATATTGAAAACCAGTCAGTTACATTAGTTTTAAGTATTTCTAATGATTTCTTGTTTGAGGGTGGGCTCAAACATCTGGCCTGTAGTATAAATATGACGATTAATGGCCCTGGTCTGGGGCTCTTGCTGCATTCACAACAACTGAGATTTTCCAACTCAGAATCCTCTGTTGAGCTAGTTAAAGTTGGAAAAAGGGATGCCCACCATAAGCTAGACAAGCTTAAAACATGCCATTTTGTGTCATGATGAAATATCACAAATTAGCAAGTCAGAGAAGTTCTTGAGAAACTCTTCCAAGTGGAAAATACCAACTAGAGAGATGTTCAAATGTTTCTTTCTCACTTGGAGGTTAGAAACTTCTCACTTCCCATTTGGCTATTAATGCAGCATAATCAAGTGGTTTCGTCCTTCTGAACACAATCAGTACATGAGCAGTGGGTAGTAGGCGTTGATCTATGCTCTGCCTACAAAGGCATTAGTTTGTACCAACTGTTGCAAAGTTAGGCAAGCTTTACAGAATACTGTCAGCAGTCCCATTCAACCTTCAGAGTTTTCACGTTCAGCCTACAAGGTTCAATCCCCAGTGATGCCACAGTCATCCATGGTCGGGAGTCCACGACAGCTCCATTGGCTTTGCTCTTTCTTCCCCCATCACTTAGTGCAGTGACCAGCTGGCTGTTACTGTTCTCCTCCAAGAGTGTTGATCTATGCAATGATGTTGCATCAGAGATAGTTTGAAAAGATGTGGTTGCACCTCGCATGACTTCACCCTCCCAGTGCTGGTGGAATCATAGTTAGAGTGTTGAACTGGACACAAATAAACGGGGAAGAAAACTGGAAACCCTCCTAAAACCTCTACCTAGGAACAAGGAATCCTTAGGGTTGCATAAATTAAACAAAAAGGACAATGAAACCAGTAATCACAATTGTTTATGACAAGCCCATAGCTTCAGATAAACACTACAGAAGCAAACTTTAGCAAGCAAGACCCGAAACATGTCTTGGTTGATCAAATACATTTGGGGTAAAGAGGGAAAGTGTAGTTTTTTTTTCACTGAACTGTCTCTTTTACATACACACAGAGGTGTGTGTCATTCATGTGTCGCGGTGACGCAAATCCAGCAACTCACATCATGTTCCTGAAGCGTAAACACTCCTTCATGCCGTGAAAAACTGATGGATAATCACAGTGTAACATAAGCAGATGCATCTGTCTGCCTTTCTCCTACACAGCCAAACACTAACACAAGCAGACACCTCCAATCTCGGCCAAAAGTTTCGAGTGGCTAAGGAGCGCCAAGCAGTCGCCATGGCAACAGCCTATACTCTCTGCTGCTGCCACTGTCTTCCCATCTCTCTCTATCTTTCTAGCACTCTCTCTTTGTCTTTTTCTCCCTCGCTCTCTCTTTCCTTCCCTCTCTCACTCTTTTCTTCTCTATTCCCCACTCTTTCTCTCCTCCTCTCTTTTGTTCCCTCTATCACTCTCTCTCTCTATTCCACGCCCTTTCTCTCCCCTCTTCTCTTTTGTTCCCTCTCTCACTCTGTCCCTCTTTCCCTCTCTATTCCCCACCCTTTCTCTCTCCCCTCTCTCTCTTTCGTCCCCTTTCTCACTCTTTCCCTCTCTATTCCCCCTTTTGTTCCATCTCACACCCTTTCCCTCTTTCCCTCTCTATTCCTACCCTACGCTAATTATTTCTCTCCCCCTCCCTTCCTCATTTGTTCCTTCTCCCTCTTTCTTTCTATTTTCTGTCTGTCTGTTTCTTTTCTGTCTTTTCTGTCTCTTTTCTACACTTTCTTCCTGAGTCTCACCTCTGTCCCTTTCTCTTAATCTCCTTTATTTTTCTCTCTCTCTTCCTCTTTCCTTCTCTTACTGTCTCTCTGTCTCTGAAATAAGGTATTTGGCTAAAGTCATTTAAAAATTATGTTGGGGTGAAGATTCTGCACTGAAAGGAAATTTTTGAGAAGGCATCGATCCATCCATCCATTCTTTATCTGAGCTATATATCCTATCCTACCCCTGCTTTCGTCGGGCGAAAGGCAGAGAAACATCCTGGACAGGTTACCAGTCTTCTCAAATCTCCTGAACTTGACCCATGCATGACTTTGTACAGGATAAACACGCTCACAGACACACACACAGATACACACCCTCACAGAGGACAGATCAGTGTGTGAAACATGGTGAGCATTGCCTCCAGCCAGTGTTAGACTAACAGCCACCAATTAAACTCTCCCCAAAGGCCTACTAATTAGTGATGATGAGGCTTCCAAATTGATCTATCACACGCAAATGCATTCATTATTAATGCATGACAGCTCACACACATGCACACACACACACACAGACACACACACACACACACACACACATACCTCTCTCCTTTCTCTCTCGCTCTCTCACTGCCTCGCTTCCTCTCTCTCCCACACACACATACAAATGAACACCCACGAATACAAACAAGCTCAACCTTCCATTAGTCCTGCTGTTTACCACTAACTTTGCAGCCCATAAGAAACTGGACAGCAACGTTTGAATTTGAAATAATACAGTTTTTGTATTTGTTTCTGTGTTAAATGCCACACAGAGAACTTTAATGTGAATATATTCGTTAATTAAGTCTTCCATTTTTCATTTTAACCTCATTGTGTCATTTCAGTTCATTTCTGAAACTAGTAAAAGACCTTCTATACATTTTATCTGAAGCCCGTAACAGACATTAGCACAAGTTTGACCTTGTATGCAGCACATTTACAGTGACTGTTTCAGTAGAAAACCCATAGCATAGAGCTGCCCTTGTTGTTTTCATTCCTAAAAAACTGACTGAAACCTGGTTAGACTACAGTTCTTATTTGCAGTCAGTATCTAGGACTTGTGGAAGGCCAATAGTGATAATTATGCTCAGTCCAGCTCCTGAAGGCCTAACCAATGGGAGAGCTCTAAGCATCTAAGTATCTAAGGGTGTATCTAAGTAAAAATTACAGATGGTTCCATTGTTTTTTATAATACAATACAGAATGTCACTATATATATATATATATATATATATATATATATATATTAGGGGTGGGAATTTAACGCGTTAATTGCGATTAATTAATTT
>JBBPCZ010134962.1:0-21757 GCA_037974445.1 Brycinus macrolepidotus | reverse complement strand
AAAGCCTTCCAAGAAGAGTGGAAGCTGTTATAGCTGTAAAGGGGGACCAACTCCATATTAAAGTCTATGTATTTGAACGCAGCCATCCCAATACTTTTGTCCATTTAGTGTATCTTAAATGTTGCACTAATTACATGTAGATGTAACTAGTTACTACCCACCTCTGGAAAAGGACAGAGAAAGGACACCAAATATATTTGTCAACCGAGGTGTCCTCACTAACTCATTTGGAAGCACCCTTTATTTAGATTAGTTCAATTTTATTAAAATTCTACAAACATAGTTGTACCAAATAAGACATATGGACTGATTATTCGTTGCACAGCTGTCACTGGGCTTGTGGGTCTGCCAAAGCACAACAATTAAATGCTTAATTAACATCAATGAAAACATCTGTGCATATCACATGCTTAAATGTTGATGTTTGAGACCACACAACATCAATGGATTCCTTTACTGAAATGCATACAACAGGTAGTTGCAAAGGTTGAGAAATCTTTTATTTTATTTTGCAGAACCATTGTATAAAAGCAATAACACTCTAGGTGATGTGTACCTATGACTGAGTTACAGATGTTATGTTATTCAGGATGATGCATTCCATTCTATTGCCGTTCTCGACACGGTCCCATTGACTATCTAATGTAGCAACCTTTCCCAAAATCCAGATGTACCGTCTGTAGTTTTGCTTAGGTGTACACTAATGTGATCCATTGTTGGACTTATCAGAAGGGCGCAAGCATTCTTTAAGACCGCAGTGATATGTATAGTATTTTGCATGGGACAGACATTTGCTTGGGTTCTTGTGCATTCAACTTCATCAGCACATTTGATATACTCAGCCCAAAACTGCTCCTAAGTGGCGTGTTTCATATATTGTACCATATGTTTTGGGGCCTTTGTGAAACAGGAGACATACTTGGAAACGAAATAACCACAAGTGTGAAATTTGGGCCTAAAATATCCAATGACTGTACAAAGTGAAGCTGGAGAATTTTCTTCTGAAATCAAGGGTATAAACTGGAAACTTATCACCCAAAACCTGCAGTAACAGCTTCTACTCCTCTGCAAAGGCTTTACAGCAAATAGTCTAACCCTGCTGTGAGGATTTAATTGCATTCAGCCAGAAGAGCATTAGTGAGGTCAGATATGATGTTGGATGATCAGTCCTGGATCACAAATATCACTCCAACTACTTCCAGTGGTATTGGATAGACCAAAGTGTTTCTATTCAGTTGAATATGTGTGTTGGTGAATGCCTTTGTGAACAATGAGAGCATCTTAAAGTACATATCATGTATCTGCATTTAGAGAAATGATACATCCTTAAAGATGGTGAACTTTTATCAATCACAGCCTAGAAGGCCTAGAACAGGGGTACCCAACTCTGGGCTAGTGTCCAGCACAATCTGGGGATTCCCCACTCAAGACATATCTGCTTCAGCCCACTTGTCAACTGCCAGGTTTAATGAGTATGTTTAAACTGAGCTATCTTGGGCCCGGATAGGTTAGTCTGAGGGTCCAGGGTTCAAGTCCCTGTTGGGACAGTCCTACAAGATGTTTTGGGGCATCTGGTGGCCTGGTGGTCATCGAGTTGCCCCTGCGATCGGTAGGCAGAGGGTTCAAATCCCAGGACTGCCAGTGGCACCTCTGAGGTACCCTTGAGCAAGATACTGTCCCCACACACTGCTGGGTGCCCATTTCTTCACTTGGTGAATGGGTTAAATGCAGAGAAGGAATTTCACATTGTTCACACTGCGTGCTGTGGTGTGGCGTGTTCGCATGTGACTATAAGGGCAACTTTATTTTACTTTACGAAACTGTGGTAAAGCCTTCTAAGTTGGGCCCCCCTGACCTAAAAGATCACAGTCCAGAGAGAAACACTTCATGCTCCACAGCTCAGGACATACACAGTTTGTTAGCTGGTTTTCCAGCAAATCTCCAGCTGAGCTGATGGCACTTTGTCCGCACCTATAATGAGGTAAAGTATAGCACACAGCACAGAGCAGCGAAACCAGTGGTTTGATCCGACAAAAATGATTTAATGTCATAAGCATGTTTTTCATACAGTGATATAAATTGCTCTGAGAGAGTTTAGTCAGTTATGTCTCATGTAAACAGTGCTTGGTTTCTTTGTTATGTAGGTCATAGAAGTCTGATCAATACAGCCACAGAAGAAAATAATTGCCGTGCTGCTCCTCACAACTTCACCTTCAGGTACCCTGTGGTTATAAGAGTTTTAGGCCAGTAACACTTTGGATTGTTGTGAAATGTGATGGGGTCATGCATTCAGGGAGTTGGCAAGAATATATTATCGTTATAGTGATAAATTATGTCATTACACATATTATGGACATCACCAGTACTTATAGAACACAGGATTGCATGCGACATACAAAAGACCAGTTATGTACCAGTTATGTACCAGTTATAATGTATTACTGAGACCAGTCAAAAAAAGCCTCCAACATCTGCAACTAGTATGTAGTGCAATATAAAAAAAGATTTTGTGATTTTTAATTTTTTAAAAAAAGTAAGAAATCTGGCTGCCTTTACAATGTAATTATTTTATCAAATTATTCAACCGGTGGGAACCCTCATGAACTTGTAGGCCTTCACACAAGTCCTAATGATTTCCAAGAACATTTTTGTCATTGTTAGTTGACTTTTGCATCAGATTACTGACCAACATAATTAGGAGGTCACAGTGGAATCAACCAGTAGTTTTTTGACTTTCCAATGGGACCAGTTTCAACAGGGGAAAATGTCACTCAAGACTTTCTGGAGGTCCTAGGTACATTACTGACTGTGAATACGAGAGGCAGTCTAATGGCTGTCAGACAAATAGTAAAAAGCAGCAGCTCTATGCCAGAACTCTTTACCGATGGACAAATAATGTAAAATCTATGTTAGTTTGGCTTTTACAAACCTCTGCCAACAAATGTACATGTACAAGCTTGGCACTAACATATTACTAGAATCCCACAGGAATGCTAGTAGAAATTAGCATTACTGGAGTGATTTGTTTTTTAGGGTGGTTGGGCAACACACTACCAAAAGAGGGGGAAAAGATAGGAATCACATTTTACCAGAGTGTTACACTAGCTATGACAGTTCCAGACAGTTTGTTTTGCCTCTGAACATCATCAGTCCAGTCAGTGTCAGCCATCATGCTCAGATCACTCTGACAGACTCTCATGTAAAGGCATTTCTTTTCAAACTGCAGACACCAGAATGCATTATACATGGGTTCCGGTTGGGCTCGCATTACCATGCTTTCGTCATACGTTAGCTGGTGTAGCTTAAGGAGAAATATTTTTGTTATGTTGCCATCTAGTACTTCTACTTCATCTTCTAGCTGTTATCACCTTGGCCATCATTGCAACGATTGCCCCTCTGAGATATTTGGCAGGAGCCACCACTACGTTGCTAAGATGTGTTTTTAAATTTTTGTTGATCATAATTTGATATTTATGGCCCGAAATGAAGGCCTAGATCCAATAGCCATTTTTGTCACTGAATTGAACCTTAGAAAATAAGTATTAGCTGACACTTTAAACCTTTAAACAAGCAGCATCTTTCTTTTACTCGGGGGAGAAAATCAAAGTTAGAGCCAGAAAGCAGAGCAGAAGAGGAGGTAACATCACTGAACTCACCCTTGTTAGCACTGGCCACCTGTAGCTCCGCTCTTCTGCCGTGAACACACTCCGAGCAGAGCTGAAAGAGCAAATATAGCTGTAAGCATGGTGCCATAAATTGGGTGCTCAGATTACTCACCTTTATATTTCTAAACTCAGTAGGTTTTGTTGAACAGTGTATTGGATTTTTTTTTCAGGAAAAGTGATTTATCATAGACAATCATCTTCTTGTGTTTTACACTCACTATTATAATAGTTAGCCCCATCTAGAACGCTAGAAGTCAAAAGCTCTGTTCGCATCTCTCATCTACTTAAAGAAAACTTCTTCATTTTTTTTTTCTATATGATCAAATCCATGGAGTAATACATAAGGAAATATAAAGATACCACAAAGTGTTCAACAAATCAAAGCTTGTTTTTATATCATCATTGTCACTGATGCAAGCATGCCCTAAACATTGAAGATGTTATAAGATGTCATGAGTTTTCACAACGGATTATGTCCATTAATATAACAAAGTCATTACCATTACAGCTACTGTCATGACAGATGCTATAATATAATGACAACAGTATATGTCACATACTAATTTAAAGTAATGACATTAGACATATTATTGTCTGTCATGAGAATTACCAATAATGGCAACATGACAGTTATAGTAATGAAGATAATTTGTAATAATAGAACATGGCATCTGCTATGACATGTTCAGGGTATGATTGTCAATGTAGCAGGGGTCATCCTATAACATCTACGTTTCGGAGGTGACATGTAAGTTGAGTAGTTATGAGAGTGCGTGGACACTTTTATTCAACATGGGCTATTAAAGCAGGAGCAGTTGTTAAAGCACAAACAGAGAAAAATGCCTACAGTATGTACATGCAATGTGGGAATGAAAAGATGAATATAATAAGGGATCTTTTTTTTTTGAGCAATTATTTAATATTCTGGTGTCCTTATCCACATGGTCTGCCAAGCTGAATGGGAAGATGTCCCAAATCCCTTAATTAAAAATCCCCTTCTCTCACTTTTTAAACTGTCCACAAGCATGCACAGTTACATAACATCTTAATTTGCCGTATTTCATGGTTTAGAATGACTTTCTAAAAATGAAAAGAACACTCTAACCATTCTGGATTTCTGTTTAAATCATTCATGCATGAAATGACCATTTCTACAATCTTTAATCAGAAATGACCGCGCAAAACTTTGCACAGAACAGGCACAGGGCCATCACGGGAAGGGGAGGCAAGGCAACAAGCAGCGACAAATACGAGACTTCACCGCTGAATAGTCAATTAGACTGTCAAGAGCAAAATTCAAACATCTTCCTCTTCTGCACAGAAAGATCCTGCCAAAGATGTGACCACGACTGTACTTCCCCTTGAGGGCCGTTGCCTTGGTCATTTTCCACCACAGCAAAGGAAAAACATCTTACAGGCCCCTTGTGGGAAAGTGCCTGCCTCTTCCCCTCAGTAGAGACCAGAGCTCACAAGCAAAACAAGAGAGAACTGTGGGTATTTGTCTCAGGGGTTTCACTGTGCAGCACGACCAGTAGAAATGAGAGATGAATGAAATCTCTCAGCGGGTTAATCTAGACTGTTAAAGAAATCCATGTAAAGTTATAATTCAAAATGTTGCAGTCTTAAAAAGAAAGGTTCCTGAGAGGTTATCTGCTTGGATGTAAGCAAAAACCTTGAACTGGTACAGAACATTTACATTATGTGGATTCTTCATTTTCATGCATCTGAAAGCTTATTCAGCCTTCAGGTTCTCAGTCCTGGATATTTGGGGAAAATATCCAATATTTTCAGCAAATCATCAGTCAGAGAAACGCATTAGACACTGCAGTGGTCTAATTAGGAGTTTAGAGCCTATGTAAGACTAGAGCTTGTTTATAGTCACTTGGAAATGAGTGCACATGAGTGAAAAAAATTACAACACAGAAGAATGTCAGATTTGGCGTGAGATTTCTTTCTTGAGAGTCAGAGCGTGAGATTGAGGCTGAATGCGTGACTGTCACGCCAGATGCGTGAGAGTTGACAACCTTGGGAATATAATGGTAAAACTATACTTTTGTTCATGTTGGCTTGGTTTGTTTTGTTTTCCACATAAATTACCATGTAGAAAATTAACAACTATAACGACACATCCTTCTTGAAATCTGGGAACAGCTCACAAATTATAGATGCTACGCAACAGGCACCCAGAACAAAGGCTGAGGTGGTGAAGTGCACATAAACAAAAGTGAGGCAAGTGCACAGGCATTAGCGCCATGCTAAAGGCTAAAGGCTAACCCGGTCTGACCAGCTCTACCATCCATTCTGCTCTCCAACGTTTGTTCTCTGGACAATAAATGGACTATTTGTGGCTCCAGCGACCTAGCCAGTGTGAAATGAAGAACTGCTGTGTCTTTATTTTCATGAAAACATAGATACACTTTAACATCACAGACTTAGATCCAGCTAGATGGGCTAGCCTGCTACAGAGCCGATAGGCAGGCCTCTTTGTCTGGTAAGAGCCGTGGAGGCAGTTTGTGCATTTATATTAACAAAACCTGGTGTATGAGCTGAAGCAGGGTTGCCAACTCTCACGCATCTGGCGTGACAGTCACGCATTCAGCCTCAATCTTATGCTCTCACGCTCAAGAAAAAAATCTCTCGCCAAATCTGACATTCTTCTGTGTTGTAATTTTTTTCACTCATGTGAAAAATGATTTGCTGAAAACATCAATTTCAAATATGTTTATTTGTTACACATAGGTGATAAGCATGTGTAAAACGTAAAGCGAGAAAGGTTGTATCTGCCGCCACCCTCTCTCGTGCCATCAGAAAAGCAAAGTGCCACTTCCAAAGCCACTTCCACAACACCAAAGACACACACAGCTTATGGCTGGGCATTCGGGCAGCAGTGATGGGGACGACAACATTCCATGAGGAACTGAACGAGTCATATGCATGGTTTGACGCAAAGAACAAAGAGCCCATGAGGAAAGCAACCCCTCCTACCACCGACCAGGTCATCTGTCTGCCTACAGCCAACGTGAGGAGACAACCATCCCAATATTCTTTAAGTCCACCACCATCATCCCAGTGACAAAGATATCTACAGTATCTTGCCCGAATGACCACGCCCCCATCGCACTAACCCCTATCATCATGAAGTGCTTCAAGAGACTTGTCATGACACACATTAAGAGCAGCCTCCCCCATTCACTGGATCCACTACAGTTTGCAAATTGCCCAAACAGGTCTACCGAGGAGGCCGTATCCTCTGCCCTTCAATTCTCCCTGTCTCACCTGGACAAGAGAGAAACTTGTGTTAGAATGCTGTTCATAGACTTCAGTTCAGCATTCAACACCACCGTCTCACAACAGTTAACTGTGAAACTGAGCGAGCAAGGCCTGAGCACCTCTGTTTAACTGGATCCTGGACTTTCTGTCAGAGATGCCTCAGTCTGTCCATATCGGCAACAACGTTTCTAGAATCATCAGACTGAGTACAGGAGCCCCTCAGGGCTGCACACTCCGTCCACTACTGTTCACTCTGCAGACCCATGACTACACTGCCAAGTACAGCTCTAACCACATCATCAAGTTTGCTTATGACACGACTGTGGTGGGGCTCATCAGCCACAATGACGAGTCAGGATTCGGAGGTGAGGTTTAGTAGTTGGCTGTCTGGTGCAGTGAGAACAATCTGTCTCTAAATGTGGACAAAACCAAAGAAAGGATTGTTAACTTCAGACAAACCTGCTCCGGCCGCACACTATTCAGCATAAACGGTACAGACAGTAAAGAACTCCAGGTTTCTGGGAGTGCACATCTCAGCCGACCTCACCTAGACCACCAACACCTCCTCCCTTCCCAAAAAGTCACCCATCCTCAAAGTGTTCTACAGGGGCATCACAGAGAGCATCCTGACCAGCTGCATCTCTGTTTGGCACAAAAGTGCTAGTGCTGCAGACCGAAAGAGCCTGCAGTGGATTGTTAAAACAGCTGGAAACGTCATTGGGGTATCTCTCCCCTCACTACAGGACATCTTCCATAAGTGCTGCATCAGAAAGGCATCCTGCATTGTGCACAACTCCTCACACCCCTCACATAGGCTCTTCACACTGCTCCCATCCGGCAGACACTATTGCAGAATAAAAGTTCGATTGGCCAGACTGTGTGAGTGTTAAGACTCCTCAACACACTGTCACCCCCGCCCCCCCCCCCCCCCCACACACACACACACACACACCTGAACTGTGAACTGACTGCTTTGCACCTTTGCACTTTACACATTACTCTTTTATGATGCACATGCAGCTACAGGCACAAAACATATCCATGTTACATTTGTGCTTGAATAGTGCCTCAGGGTTACTGTATTTTTATAGATTAATTGTATATTTTTACTGAACTGCTGCTGATCATATATAATGCACAAATATTTACATCCCAGTGTTCTGTTTCTTTTCCACTTGACTGCTGATTTTGTACAATTGGATGTTAAAAATACCTTTTGTACTAAATTGCACATTTTTACTTCTAGTTTAGAATTTATATTTCATTTATATGTGTGTATTCTAAGTCTCTCTTTGTACACTGTAAAATCTGGAGCCACACCATCTTGTCTTACTGTATGCATGTATATAGCTGAGATGACAAAGTTTATTTTGACTTTTTAACTTTAAAGTATGGCTTTGTTTTTTACATTTTAAGTAAGATGTTATTTATAAATCGCTGCTGTTGGAACAAAAAGACTTTTATACAGGATGAGGAAAAATGTTTGAAACTTTCAATGTAAGAAATTGTAATTTTGGAGTGTGTTTTTAGTGGTCTGTTCAACATGAAATTATGAAACGGTAAAGAGCTGCTGGCATTTTCCTGTGACAGACAGTGATGAAATGCTTATTACTATAAATATAATACCTACATAACAGGGTTTTTGCTCTGTTTTTAGTCACTAAGTCACATAGCAGCCCTCCCACCTCTAGAAAACACATGGACACACCACTGAGTGTAGTACATAACTACAGTAATTCAGGTCATTTATACACACACCAGAATATTCTTGGCAAGATCTTTTTTACCTCTTTCCTGAAGAACACTATATGAACAAATGTTATACAGTTTAGTGCCAGATATATTCGGCAGTCCCTCAGACTTCACAGGTCAGGAAACTTTTTCATGGCAGCACACATTTCGCTGCATTATGTGAAAGTCCAAGCCGTATCATTATGTGGCTCATGTCTGTACCTGATGTTCATTTGGTAGAGGAAGTTCACGAAAGGCCAGGAAAAGATCAGACACCGCTGCTGGATAATTAGACAGCAACAGGTCAAAAATTGCGCAAGAGGGATTTTGAGCACATGTGCTTCATCTTGAGGGAATGGGGCTTAGCAAACACGCTCGGCACTAATGATGCCTGCTTTTGCCTGCTCTCTTCAGAGACTCTTCCCTGATGTAATTTACTGGAACACTGCCGCCATTGAGACTTTGCAGCCTCTCCTTTCATTCACCTCGCACACTGAAGAAATAAGACTCCACTGATGAAAAGAAGCCACCAGCCGTGCATCTCATCTTGGGGGAAAAATAGCACTTAGCAGGTTGTGCTGGTGTAAAGAACAGATCTAAATGGTGCCAGTGTGAAGTCTTAGAAGTGCACTTTACAATCTGCTTTCGGCCTACAATTAAAACAAGTAGCTGGATGCTAAAGCCAACCAATTCAAGCCATTTGTTTTAGCGATTCTCAGTGTTTCTGCCGTTGTGGGACACATGTAAAGCTTTGCACAATCTGAAAAATGAAAAGGGCCAAAAAGGGCTCTTTGGGGTGAAGTCTTAAAGAAAAATGTTTGATTTCATAAGAACCTTTTAATGGACTGTTCCATGGACTAATTGTAGATGGGTGACAAATTAAAGGAAAAACCTGAAAAAGTAAGTGCATACACAACTAGCATAGATGATTACAGATGGGTGTACTGCATGAATTGCAAAGTCCCACTAAAATCACAGGGGAAAATGTCATGTAAGCTATACAGTGTCCTATTATAAACGACACAAATATTAAAACCCTGTGAATCTGCAGCATACATTACATTTCCCATGATGCCCCAGTGTCTTTCTTTTGTGTGCCTTTCAGTTTCCATAGCCAGGTTGGGAGATAAGTGTTCTCAATATGGAGTTGGTGGTAGGTGAACATGAACACCTGTATGAATGTTTATCTGTTTAGTGGCAAGTCAGGCACAAAACAGAGTAATGCTGACACTTATGTAAGAGCACTTGTAGCCTACAAAATGCATATTAGCCCACAAAATAAAGAGCAGTAGTTAAGTGAGTAGTTGAAGGTCACATTTGTTAAGTGCCATTGCACCCCTCAGCTCAAGCCCCACACCCACCAGAACACTGTTCATTTTAAAAGCTTCCATATTCTGAAAGACATATGAAAGGCATAGTGCTGTTCTCAGGCATTACAGAAATCTCATTAAGTGGACGCTGGATGGCCATGAATTTTGATTGATTGAGGCATATATTCAATTTTAATGATGTTTAGCTGACTACCATTTTAAGGTACCACTTTTTAGACATGGCCAAAGTCGATTTAACAAATTAAAAGATGCCATTTCTCAGATTTTTTCTTGGCCCCATTACCACCCATCTGCAACCTCCTCGCCCCAAGGGCCCACGGCACGAGCTGGGGATGCAAAAACAAAATCAATCAACTGTTTTTTTTTCTCTGATGAATAATTTCACCTATATTTGTTTGAAAATGTGAATATAAAAGCAGCAGTGAGAAGATGTCCAAAGCAAATAAGACCATCTCTGTATCTACACTAGTACATTCACACAGAGGAGAGTTTTTACGTGCACATGGATGAACCATTATACCATTCTGGTTATAATATTCAGTTAAAAACATGCAGCTTTCTTTGATGCAGTTTAGTACAGACTGTTCTGAGGCTGCGACAAACAAGCAAAGAGGCTAGACTGCAACCCAGTAATTTAGAGTGTGCCCCAGAACCACTAACAGTTTAGAAAGGCCTCCACTCTGTGGCAAATATAAAAATGAAGACCAGGTCCAGTTGACCTTGACTGTGGAACAAGACAGCAAATAGAAAAGATCTGTGACTTTGAAAGAGGGTTCATTATTGGCGCACGGGTGGCAAGAGCTTCAGTCTCAAACGCTGCTCAACTGGCCAGAGTTAAAAAAAAAAAAACAGTGACTAAAGTAATATCTGCACTTATATGTGTAGATATACATTAGTAAATATAGTTGGTTTAAAGCACATTCAGTGAGCGTGATGCTTGTGCATGAGTGTGTAAAAAACAGAAGACCAGATGTTCTTTAATTAACTGAGAATGTCAACGCACGCTACTACACTGAGTGAACATTATAGTAGAGTTGCAATTATTCTGAACGATTACTTTTATTCTGAGATAAAACATTTCTATCCTGATAAAAGTCTCTTCCAGCCTCCATCCAAAAAAATAAAAACTAAATGAATATCTTTTGGAGCAAGAATGGAGTTCATCCCTCCAGCTCAGCTCTTTTTAGAATCTATGGCACACTGAAGCTGTTCTGGTGGTTTGTGGCAGCCCAATACCATACTAAGAGATATTGGGTCTGGTTCCTAGACCCAGATTAAGACTAAGCCTAGGCTAAAACAATTTTGCATTCATCACTGGCACTGCAATTTAGCCCAACCGTAGAATGATTTTTGAAAACAAACTTTATTTTAACTATTTTCCATTGATCCTAGTATGGAATGCAAGTCATGTAAATGTTTCAGAACCTCTTTTTGATACATAGTACTGTGCAAAAGTCAGAGACTCTGATGATCCAGCCTGTTGGGTTGTCCATACAAAACAGAATGTTTACCCCATTTTGGGTAATTTCCACAAGAAATGGTGACCCAGCAACTCAACAGACCTAAAATACGGTTACTTTGACCTAGCACTGGATCATTTTAACTCTTTTTGTTGAATTACTGTCTTGTCTGACTGAGAATAGTGGGCCTGCTTATTTTATTTTATTTCTTTTTTTTTGCCAAAGCAACCAGTTAGCAATGTCCCAGCAATCACCTGGAACATCATCTCCTGGGGTTCCATAGCAATGACCTAGCAACACCCTAGCAACCACCATGAATACCACAGCAATGACCTAGCAAACACCTTAGCAACCACAACAAATCCCACAAAACAAAAGCACACATTAAAAGAAGAGTGGTGAAATGAAGCCTACACCAACCAAGTTTACCACTAGGAAGGCTGACTATGTAATGGATCTGGCCAAATGTATCATTTGAAATGAACCCTCTGACAGGGTTGTTCTGGTCAGACACAAACCCAGTGGCCAGGCTGGCCAAAAAACTATTCACAGCATTGTAGAAATAACTCAACAAAATGACTCAACAAGATCAATCCAGAAAGAACAACCCGGCAGTTTTTATAGTGTACCCTTTCATTATTGCGATTTCCAGTCAAAACGGCCATTAAGTACAAGTTATTCATTTGTCAGCGACAGAAAAAAACAGAAAGCATATTCAACATAAAATTGCACATAAACCCCAACAGCTAATATAATATTAAACTGCTTCAGTGTCCACCCGTTGTGTTTATTACAGCATCCATTTTTTCAGGAGACTTGTTTTCAGTTTTTCTGCAGGGATATTTTTCAGCCTTCTTGTAAACACAATGCATTTGCATTTTCTGCTTCTCACAATGCAAGTAATTCCACCCAATTACAAATTTTACACTCATCAGTCCTCAGAAGGTTATTCCACATCTCAGGTGTCCGGTGTCGGTGTACTTCTTTGTCCATTTCTTTTTCTCTATAATAGCTTCGCTTAGTGAACAGCTACGTGTCCTTTCGGACCCGTAGTGCCGACTTGTCACAGTGGTAGGATTTTTCAGGTCTGAAGCAAAAGTGGAGGTTGACTGCTTTGATCTTCTCTCTGTGTCTTTTAAGTTTCAATCTACTCAGAAATCTCTTATTTAGTCATTTTAGATGCTCACAAGCAAACATGTACAAGGCAGCTGAGGTGTGTGTGGGTAGTTGCTTGTCTGAATGTTATGGTCTCTCTGAGGAGTAACAATGTCAGGGAAAGCTTTGAGATCAGCTTTTGTTGGCGGTATGCAGGTGTATCTGGTTGGTTTTAATATTGGAAGGATGGAAGAGTGGCAGTAGGGTAGTGTTAGAGGATTTTGTGCCATTTTCTGTTAAACGGATGCCTCCTGCTTTTTTGTCTGACCCTGAAAAATTAATATTTATTTTCCCTGTAAATTCCTACAATACTGTGTATAGCAAGTTAATCTGTGCAATAATATCTTAACTGCAACATTGTTCAGTTCTTCATCAAGGAGCTCTACACCTCATGACCAAGCGAAAACACAAGTACTTGACCATTATTACAGATACAATACTAGCCCAGCTTTCACATACTGATTCTGACCTTTAGCAATAAAGAGAGAGTTTGAGTCAAAAGGACTGTTAGGAATTTTCTTTCTGTTTCAGTTAAGCGGCAACAGCTTTAAGTGCTCTTTACCAATTATGCTAATGTCCTCAAACCACCTATTATACACATTTTAACCTTGCAAGCCTTCAATCAGAAAATGACACATTGCAAGGCACTAGTCACATTGAGGACTACTCTAGATGGCATTTGAGAGGATTAAATGAATTTATATTTAGTGCAGGTAAACATGAGCGCTTAAGGTCAAACAATTGAAATGCATTAAAAATGACTGTAAGCACATAGCCTACTATTGCTAAAATGGCGTAAAGCTCATTCCCGAATACACGCAGTTTATCATTCACTGATATATTAATGTTTGAGTAGAGTCAGTGCTTTTGGAGTGGTAGTTAATATGCTGATGGCAAAAACTGACTGTGAGCCGCTGTCGTGCGGAGAAGAACAAAATTCTATCCTTCGGTAAAGCTCAAGAGAACAAAACTATACTTGCATATACACACAAATGTCTATATTGATATATTTTTGTATTAGTTGTAAAGTGTACTTTTTTATTTTATCTTGTTGTGTTGTATAGCTTTTAATCTATTGTTTTGGTGCTCTTATCTTGGTACTGTCCACTTTCTGCCATAACAATGCAAATTTCCCACTTTTGGGACTAATAAAGGTTTATCTTATCTTATCTTATCTTATCTTATCTTATCTTATCTTAACACCTTCATGATGTTGGCTATGAAGGGCATTGCTGATAAAAACAGAAGTCTGAGGAATAAGATTTTTTTCAAAATTGGCATAACTGAATAATTTATCATTGAAAAATGCATCAGCTCAGATTTCTTTACAGTTATGGTTCTGATAGAGGCCACAGAGGGTCATGTCTATAACACAAATATAGCTGCTGCAGCTGTTGCACGACACTTTGCAGATGGCAATCATTCTGTCTCGGATTTGGCATTCTGTGGTGATCCATGATGATCCCTAATTGCTGGTGTGGGAATATGGATCAAATTTTACTTTGTGAATGCAGAGGCATCTTCTGTCTTAAAACTCTACGCCCTAGTGGCTTAAATGAAGAATTGGATATGATTTGTTTTTTGTGATTTCATCTTATTGTCTTCTTTTACGTGTGTTTTTAAAGGCTCAACCTTTGTGAAGCATACAACACAAACATGGTCATTTTACTTACTGTCCAAAACCATCACTGAACCCATTTGTGTCTTCTGAGTCTTTATGTAATACTGCTAATGATTAAATAGTGGTAAAATCGCTCTGCATCTGTGCAAAAAAAAACCCTCTAAAACTATTGTAAAGTGGTAAAGTCTCAGGCAACAGCTAATGCATTCACAAGTATTTCATTAAAGGCATTTTTTACTTTTTTATATAAGAAAGAGTTCTTTGAAAGATTCAGAAATGTAATGCCAAAGAAGAACCACATTTGTTTCCATAATTAACCTTTGACTGGATGGCTATTTAGAGGTTCATCTTTGTTAACATTTTGTGTGAAGTCTGAAGAACCTTTCAAAGAACCTCTGCATGATGCAAAGGTTTGCACCCAGTCAGAGATATTTCCTAGAACTGTGTGCTCAAACCTGGATCCATTTAAGGACCTTTATTTTAAAGAGTGTAGAAAGGCTGCACATTTGACAGGAGATGCTCTGTTGCATTTTAAATCTACTTAGATATTTTGAATATTTGAAAACCTGAGGCCAAGAAGCAAGAATAGATAACTAAGGGTCATGGCATGTTCTGCTGCTCCACAGCCCAATGCTGGAGCTTTATACCCCTCTAGCTGACGGCTGGCATTTGGGCATTGTGACATAATCTACAATAATAAACTTCAGTGTTAGTGATTCTTCATTGATAGTGATTAATTACACAGACTAAAGTCATAGTTTTGTGACCATTTTCCCACCTAATAGCGTTACTGGTGTGTGTAGAGTTCTAAGTCAGCCAGCAGGGAGAGGTGTTGGCACTTTTATTTATTTTTTTAATTATTTTTTTAATTATTATTTATTTACTGTGTAGCACAATCCTGCTCTTGCACTGTGTTCAGGTGTAGTCCCTGAACCTATTAGCTCATTAAAAAGTCCGTCATGAGGTTAAAACGGCTGTGCACACAGGGAAAGCTTTGAGATCAGCTTCTGTTGGCAGTACACAGGTGTAACTAGTTGGTTTTAATATTGAAAGAATGGAAGAGTGGCAGTGGGGTAGTGTTAGAGGATTTTTGTGCCATTTTCTGCTTCCTGCTTTTTTGTCTGACCCTGAAAAATTAATAGTTGTTTTCCCTGTGAATTAAATAAATGAAAGGGTGGTCTCTGACATTTCTACAATACAGTGTATACCAAGCTAACCTATGTAATAATATCTTAACTGCAACATTGTTCAGTTCTTCATCAAGGAGCTCTACACCTCATGACCAAGCGAAAACACAAGTACTTGACCATTATTACAGATACAATACTAGCCCAGCTTTCACATACTGATTCTGACCTTTAGCAACAAAGAGAGAGTTTGAGTCAAAAGGACTGTTAAGAATCTTCTTTCTGTTTCAGTTAAGTGGCAACAGCTTTAAGTGCTCTTTACCAATTATGCTAACGTCCTCAAACCGACTAACAAATATGCACAGTGCAGGGATACTCCCACCTCTCCCACCTTGACAATTTTGAGCATTTATGAACATTATAATAGGGCAAATATAAGTGTAACACTTCACTGATTAAATCTAGAAGGATTATGTATTGTCAGTAAGTGTAACTCTGCACTGAGTCATTGTGATTGATCCAGTTCATCCTTTGTTTAAGCATTTCTGTTTATTAGAGCTGGTGCCCAGGTAACTGTCTCCATAGGATCTAACCTTGAGGGAGGTATTCTAACACAGTTTGTTATTGTTATTTAGTACACTTCCAGTGCATGTACCCACTTCAAATTAACATGCATAATGTCTTTTGACTTTGTACTGATACATTTGACCATGAAAATATGTATTCGTAAACATTCACAAAAAAAAAAAAGTTGTTGGAAGGCAGACACCATAAATTAATAACATTAGTACTTTGTTACAAAGCCATGCTTTTTTGCGGTTGAATTTTGGCTCATTCCTCTTAGTAAACCATCTTTAATTCCCCGGGGTTATGAGGTTCCCTCTGTTTGACTCACAATTTCAAACTCCTCCACAAATTTTTAGTGGGATTCAAGAATGGAGACTAGCAAGCCCACATAAGCACCTTTATCTTCTTTTTCAGAGGCCAGTCTTGAGTTATTTTGGCTGTATATTTGGGGTCATTGTCTTGTTAAATGCCCATCTTCTCCCCAGATACAGTTTCTTGGCTGATGAGATCAAATCCTCCTTTAATATCTCCCAAAGCATCTCTACATTCATGCTTTCTTCAGTTATGTGTAAAGCCTCAGTACGGTTTACAAAGAAACAGCCCCATATCATGATGCTCCCACCTCCATACTTCACTGTGGGTGTGGTGTTCTTGGGATCATATGTGCAACCCTCTTTTCTCCAAACATGATGCTGAAGTATTGCCAAAGAGTTCTATTTTTGACCTTGTTCCAATTCTGATATATCTTTAAACGTTTGTGTGCAAATCTTCATACATCTCTGTGTATGGGGATGAAAAGAATAGACATGACTGCAGTTCATTGTTTATTGTTTTCTGAGTTGTTCCTGTCACTTTCAGGTCACCGTGCAACTATTTTCAAGTGACAGCTGGTTTCTCTCTTACCTTGCTTATCATTAGTCTGAGAGAAATCTTGTGTGGTGCACAATTAGTTGTGGTTTCATGAACTTTCTACTTTTTCCATATTATTGAACCAGTTGCACTGACAAAGTCTTTGCTATGGCTCTGTAGCCTTTGCCATTGTAATGTTAATAATGTTGTCCCAGAGAGCTTTAGGAAGCTCCTTCACCTTCACCATGATTGCTACTTGTTGTGCCAAATCTTCACAACCAGTGGTAGCTTCTTTGAACACAGGTACAATCTGAACTAGAATGTTTCTTTTTTTTTTTCTTTTTGAATCTTTGCATACTTAAGTATATTTTAAAACATGAATACATACAAAGGTAAAAGACATTATGTGTGCAAATGTTAAGTGGATATGTGCACTAGAAATATTAAATAACAAAAGTGTCTGAAAACGTATTTCCCCTCACTGTACCCACAGTGTGTTAAACCTCCTTAAAAGAAAGCTTAATACATCTGTATTAAATTCATAGATAAAATAATATTTATAATCATTAATGTATTAGGAGTAGTCGGTGGCACAAAAGGAATAACTCCCTCAGCTCTGCAGAATTCTGCTGCAGAAAATGTGAAATGATCTTTGCTAGCATGCTTGAGAACATTCTGGGCAGAGCTCCGCATCTTTGCTTTGCCA
This sequence comes from Brycinus macrolepidotus, assembly GCA_037974445.1. Lineage (NCBI taxonomy): Eukaryota > Metazoa > Chordata > Actinopteri > Characiformes > Alestidae > Brycinus > Brycinus macrolepidotus. Next base: position 4,275 of record JBBPCZ010134962.1, on the reverse strand, counting down.
GATCCCTCAGGAACTAGTCAAAAATAACAGTGTCTTTGCAATGAGGAGCTACTTGAAAGCACATACTATAAAGCATACCTTTGTGCAATAGTGTAGACTGCACAGCATTCATACAGATGACCTTTGTCCTCTTGCGCCAAAATAAATACTCATAAGAGCTAATTAATTCATTTATTAAAACACTATCTCGGAGCAGGAGCCCTTGAAAACTCTAAATACATAATCCTAATGCATATATATATATATGTGTACGTACGAAAAATGGTGAAATATATGTACTCACCATCAGCTACATCTTACTCCAAAGCTCAGGTGCTGTCCGTGTTTGTGTGTCTGATGCAGAGCAGAGGCAACGGGCAACAAGAGCAGCTCTCCACTCTCTGTGTCCTTGGAAAATTGGGGATACAAGAAATCACGTATCAGTCCATGGTTTGTCGGAGTGCGCCTAAAAACAGAACTAGCCTAGTAATGTGTGCTTTAGGTGACGAACCAGCCCACCTGACACAACAAGGCCACGTACTGTAAGGTTCCTGTGTTCCAGTTTGTCCATATTACACTACGCTACTCTGCCAGTGTTAGCTCTGCTCCAGTACCCTTGCAGGACACTGAATATTCAGATTGGACAGGGACATTAAGTAGGACAAGCTTTATGTGGGTGAGGAGGGCACTCTCAAAGGAGTTTTTCAAAGTTGTATAGATCTTCAAGTGTTCTTAAGAAGTTAGGTTCCACTTTATTTGCATAGCGTCCTATAGATTATCTACAGACACTCCAGTTGTTAGCAAATTACCTGATCAAAGTTAGTTATCAGCAATGGTTCTGTTCATGTTAGGTAAAGGTAAAGTGGCATTTGGCAGATGCCCTTTTCCAGAGCGACTTACAATCATTAGTTACAGTCCCTCTGGAGCAACTGAGGGTAAAGTGTCTTGCTCAAGGATACAATGGTAGAAAGTGGGGGTTTGATCTTGCAACTTTGTGCTCATCAGGTTCACAAGCCAGTATTTTATCCACTGGGCTACTACCACCCTAGCAGCATTTGAAGCAAAGCGTTAGCATTTGAAGCAAAGGGTTTAATGCCATTAAAAGTTACCTCACAGAAATCTGTTACACAAAATGATTATAAATGTGCTGTGTGATGGGTGAGTTGTTGTTTTACTGTAGTTTTGAGATTTTGAGATTTTTACAGTAGTTTTGAGTTTTCAGGGTATACACAAGGGAGTGTAAGGAAAACAACAGATTTACCACTTTTATATATAGCATGCCATAACCAATCTTAATGGCTTTCTCAATTTCTCCATTTCAACAACTGAATCATCATATAGAAAAATCAGTGGAATTCACCTTTAAGGATACATTTAAATTGATAAAGATATTCGTTGGCTGTAACTTAATGGCCACAGTGCATATACAGTGCATTTTCCATGTTGTGTAAACACATTCAAACACGAAAGGTTAAACAGTCCTTGGTTTAGGCATAGTGTTCTAGGGAAAACCTTTAACGGGCGTGAACCTTAACATTACATCAAGGTTTTGTTTTACTTTAAAAGGGCTCTTTACACTCATACTTATTTGCAACAATAGAACCATCTACAGAAAGTTTCCTAAGGGAACCTGACGCTCTTCTACAGAAGCCTTTTTGCACCTTTATTTTTAAGAGTGGAGTTTGAGAGGTTTTTCTGATGCCGTCAAATGGAATATGTCAAGGAAAAGCTGCCTTGAAAAGATCAACCACTGTCTGTGAATGAACGCTCCATGAAGAAGCTCAATAGTTTCAGAGGTTTTACAACCTGAACCAGTAAAGCTGATCACTGCGTCTCTTTGGCTGTCATGACAACAGTCACTGACAGGCTCCAGTCAGGCTGTGCTTGGGTCTCTATTCAGCGCTGGAGTGTGCTGGGGGGTAGAGCACAACATCATGCAAGTCCACCAAGCTTACCAACCACTGCTGCCCTGCGCCAACAAATACCTGCAATACAAATGGGATAAAAGCTGCTATGAAATGCACAGGAAGCGGGTAAGATAAAGGCAGTGATGAATGGAAGGAAACATGGAGTAAATTAGGGAAAAATGATTTGCGACATGAAAATAACACACCGTGTTGAATTTCAAGGTTCAGTCCGCAAAGGCAACGGTAAACACAGCTCCGCCTCTGGTCTATGGTCACCTTCTGGTCAAAGGGAAAAAACTGAAGGTAAGATAAGAGTGGGGTTTATTTGTTAATAACTTTAATTTCCCAAGCCAGTTGGAATCAAAATGTTGTATTGGAAGGAAGGAAGGAAGGAAGGAAGGAAAGAAAGAAAGAAAGAAAGAAAGAAAGAAAGAAAGAAAGAAAGAAAGAAAGAGAAAGAAAGCAAAGAAGGAAAGAAAGAAAGAAAGAAAGGAAAGAAGGAAGTGCAGTTAGGCCCAAATAAACAAAACATTTTATATGTGTTCACTAATTGGCCTATTGATATTTTGCAAATAAGTAAAAAAAAAATTAATTAAAAGGGAAGGTAAAAAAAATTAATTAAAAGGTCTTATTAAAAGGGAAATTCCACAGATTTTTCATATTTCTGTGTAATTCAATAATTGTCCTATGAACAGTGTAATCCAGAGTGGTTTAATCTTGTACATGGAAATAGTGCTATATCTTAGAAAAGGAGTTTTCTTTGAGTTCTGTTTATTATCCTAAAACATTCAGATATCAGGCAGCATATTCATAACCATTTTCCGTAAAAACTTTCTGTAGCTGAGCTTTAAGAGGCATTAAATTTTCAGACATCTGGTTCGTATTTTCAACCCTGTGAAAATTTCTGACTTGGTAGAACGACACATTTCACATTAAACCACTCTGAATGACTTTGTTTTCCATTTAATTGTTCAGAAATTAAAAAAAAAACTGGTGAAATGCTCTTTAAGGCCAACGAACATGTAGTTAATGAACAAACCAAGCTCTTATTTTGGTTTTCAGTAAACTAGTAATATATTTTCCCTATATTTGACAGTTTTACACTGTTAACTAAATAAAATTAATACTTTTTCCATCTATATAATCTCACAATGTGCAAAGCACATGTCAACCTTCAACCTCTCAGTGTTGGTTGTATATTGGGATGGGGCCTTATCTAGTAGGTAGAATTGGACACAACTAAATGGGCAGAAAATTGGGAAAAATCCCAATAATAATAACACAAAGAATATTACTCAAATATTCTTTTACATATATCTTTTACATTTCATTCTGTCCCTCAAACCATTTAACATTATGTTTTGACGTATGACTTGCTATGACCATGTAATACCCATTAATGTAAGAATGTCGTGTTACGTTGTCATGAAATTTACAAAATTGACAATTACAAGAAATTGTCATGACACACACTACAATGTTTCATGCCATAACCTGTTTATATTACATGCGAATTTAAAGTTATGACATCAAATATTTTAGTACATGATAATTACTGGTGATGGCAACATAACACAGCTGCGTTAATGGACGTAATCAGTCATGATAACTCATGATAGCATTTGCTATGACATATTCATGCTATAGTTATGTCAATGTTATGTCATAGTGACAAAACCTTGCGGTGTTGCTTTATATTCTTCGAACAGCAGACAAGTTTAGTAACATTGGTATGATTTCTGAGAGAATTTGGGAGCTCTTGCTTTCAGTGCTTGACAGCTGGAAGGTGCCTTCTCCTAATCAGTCATTTCAGTTAACCAAAATAACAGGCCTCATCTCAATTTCAGCTTGAAGAAGAACGGCTTTCAACAGTCCAAAGAGAAAATCACATGCTGCTTGACAAAATATCCCACATAATGAGGACCACTGGGCGCATTGACTGCAGAAATGATTACGTGAAAAAAAGGTAAGCATGGAGCACATGAACAGGGATGTTTAGCTGCATTTAGAGGAGCCTTTAACTCACTGGGGGCAGAGTGTCTTCATGGATGCATACGAAACAAACAAGCTGATCAGGGCTTTAGTAGCTTGTAGAGAAGCTAAGAAGCAGCCAGTGAGTGACAGACTCGTCATTTAGATGTCTTTTAGATGTCTAAATATACACTATATGGACAAAAATATTGGGACACCTGATTGCACCAACAGGGACTCTAATGACACTGCACTTAAATACTCAAAATAGACTTTGATATGGAGTTGTCCCCCCTTTAACAGCTTCCACTCTTCTTGGAAAGCTTCCCACAAGATTTTGGAGGGTTTCTGTGGGAATTTGTGCCCATTCATTCTGTAGAGCATTTATGAGGTCAGGCACTGATGTTGGACGAGAAGG
>JBBPCZ010134961.1:0-43145 GCA_037974445.1 Brycinus macrolepidotus | reverse complement strand
GGACACCGTACGTCGCACCGCCACATTTCATATGTCCAATCGTGCGGCTCATCGGTCTCTACGAGGGTGCGCAGGTTCTCCTCCACGCCCCAAAAACCAAAATCTTGGAGCAATAGTAATATGTGCGGTGCCATTCAAATTAATGGCACACGCCCATAATAAAGAAACCGAGGTGAAGAACAATATGGGACTGCCATTGAGGCTCCCATTCATGTAAATGGGCAGGCCCATAATAAATAATAAAGAAACCGAGGTGAAGAACAATATGGGACTGCCATTAAAATGAATGGAGCCTTCAGCTCCATTCATTTTAATGGGCAGGGCCATAATAAAGAAACCGAGGTGAAGAACAATATGGGACTGCCATTAAAATGAATGGAGCCAGGCCCATAATAAAGAAACCGAGGTGAAGAACAATTTGGGATTGCCATTGAAATGAATGGGAGCCGAAGGCCCATAATAAATAATAATAAATAAAGAAGCCGAGGTGAAGAACAATATGGGACTGCCAGTAAAAAGGCAGGCCCATAATAATAATAAATAAAGAAACTGAGGTGAAGAACAATATGGGACTGCCATTAAAAAGGCAGGCCCATAATAATAATAAATAAAGAAACTGAGGTGAAGAACAATATGGGACTGCCACTGAAATGAATGGAGCCTTCGGCTCCTTTCATTTTAATGGGCAGGCCCATAATAAATAATAAATAAAGAAACCGAGGTGAAGAACAATATGGGACTGCCATTAAAATGAATGGAGCCTTCGGCTCCACTCATTTTAATGGGCAGGCCCATAATAAAGAAACCAAGGTGAAGAACAGTAATAAATAAGGCCCTTAATAAATAAATTCGGCTCCATTCATTTTAATTGGCAGGCCCATAATAAAGAAACCGAGGTGAAGAAAAATATGGGACTGCCATTGAAATGAATGGAGGCCCATAATAAAGAAAGCGAGGTGAATAATAATATGGGACCGCCATTAAAATGATTGGAGCTTAGTAACCACGTACTACACCATAGCAATCATCTTGTATACCACAGCAACCACGTAAAAAGTGCTGAGCAACCACCTCCTACACTAGAACAACTGCCTAGAAACTACTTAGCAACCAGCTACTACACCAAAACGACCAAGGAGCAAAAGCCTAGCAACCACCTCCAACACCTTAGCAACCACCTTGTATACCATAGCAACCACCAACAAACTCCTTAGCAACCACCTTAGCAACTGCCTAGAAACTACTTACCAACCACCTCCTAGACCATAGCAAGCTATTAGCAACACCCTAGCAACCACCTTATCATAGCAAATACCTAGAATCTCCCTAGCAACCACCTCCTACACCATAGCAACCACCTTGTACACCATAGCAACCACCTAGAATCTCCTTAGCAGCCACCTCCTACACCATAGCAACCACTCAGAAACTACTTAGCAACCGCCTCCTACACCATAGCAACTAGCTTGTTTACCATAGCAACTACCTAAAAACTCGCTAGCAACCACCTCCTTCACCATAGCAATTGCCTAGAAAATACTTAGCAATCACCTCCTACACAATAGTAAGCACCTAGCAACACTCTAGGAACCACCTTTTGTAACATAGGAAGTACCTAAAAACTCCCTAGCAACCACCTCCTACATCATAGCAACTGCCTAGAAACTACTTAGCAACCACCGCCAACTCCATAGCAAGCACCTAGCAACACCCTAGCAACCACGTTGTGTACTATAGCAACCACCCCTTCATCATAGCAACTGCCTAGAAAATACTTAGCCACCACCTACCTAAAAACTTCCTAGCAACCACCTCCTACACCACAGAAACTGCCTCGAAACTGCTTAGTAACCACATACTACACTATAGCAACCATCTTGTATACCACAGCAACCACGTAAAAAGTGCTGAGCAACCACCTCCTACACTAGAACAACTGCCTAGAAACTACTTAGCAACCACCTCCTACACCAAAACAACCAAGGAGCAAAAGCCTAGCAACCACCTCCAACAGCTTAGCAACCACCTTGTATACCATAGCAACCACCTACAAACTCTGTAGCAACCACCTTAGCAACTGCCTAGAAACTACTTACCAACCACCTCCTACACCATAGCAACGACCTTGTACACCATAGCAACCACCTAGAATCTCCGTAGCAACCACCTCCCACACCATAGCAACCATCTAGAAACTACTTAGCAACTGCCTCCCACACTATAGCAACTAGCTTGTTTACCATAACAACTACCTAAAAACTCGCTAGCAACCACCTCCTTCACCATAGCAATTGCTTTGAATCTACTTAGTAACCACGTCCTACACCATAGCAACCACCGAGCAAATCCTTAGCAACCACCTACTACACCTGAGCAACCACCTTGTATACCACAGCAACCACCTACAAATTCCGTAGCAACTCCCTCCTAGACCTTAGCAATTGCCTAGAAACTACTTAGCAACCACCTCCAAGACCATAGCAAGCTATTAGCAACACCCTAGCAGCCAGCTTGTATACCAAAGCTTCCACCTAGGATCTCCCTAGCAACCACATCCTACACCATAGCAACCACCTAGAAACTACTTAGCAACAAGCGTCTATACCATCGCAATCACCTAGCAAGCACCTAGACTTAAACCTCCAACAATTAGTGGCAATGAAGAGGAAAAAGGGATTGAAGAAAGGCAAATAAAAGAGGAGTGTGGGTTATACCTGATATCATGTATGTGATGGGTGAGTTGCCCTGAGGTGCTATATGAAGTTTTGTGGATGTATGGTGAAGTATTAATAAGCAGAACTCCATTCATTTGAATGTGACCAAAAATGTAATGGAAGTGTATTGAGGAAAAAGGAAGTGCAGGAAAGGATGAGTGCACAGCTTGGATGAGGGGATGGATATGTGGGGGGGATGTGGCCTGAGATTTCATGTGAAGTTCACTTCATTTGGTCACTGTACGGAGACTGAACGTTTTGTCTCCTGAAACTGCAGGCCCATAATAATAAATAATAAATAATAAATAAAGAAACCATTTAGAGGTGAAGAATAATATGGAAATCCAATTGAAATGAATAGAAGCCTTTCATTTCAATGGGCAGTCTCATAACAAAATAAATAAAGAAAGAAAACGTTTAGAGGTGAAAAATAATATGGGCCTGCCATTGAAATTAATAGAAGCCTTCAAGTCCTTTTCATTTCAGTGGGCAGGCCCATAATAAATGAACCGTTTAGCGGATAAGAATAATATGGGACTGCCATTGAAGAATAATATGGGACTGCTTTGGCTCCCATTCATTTTAATGGGCAGGCTCATAATAAATAAAGAAACCATTTAGAGATGAAGAATAATATGGGACTGCCATTGAAATGAATGGGAGCCTTCGGGTACACCCATAATAAAAAAATAAAGAAACTGTTTAGAGGTGAAGAATACTATGTGCCTGCCATTGAATGCCTTCGGCTCCCATTCATTTCCATGGGCAGGCCCACAATAATAAATAAAGAAACCGTTTAGAGGTGAAGAATAATATAAGACGTCCGGTTCTGTTGACCACCACTGTGCACAGTTCTGAATCACTGAGTGTGTCCAGAATGGAACTTCTCATACCAAACTCGCTCTGGACCTCTCTGTTTACACCTTAAATGTACGCGTTAAGTGACCATTTGTCATATGTGAACACACCACAGCACACAGTGTGAACAGCACGAAATTCTTCCTATGGATTTAACCCATTCACCCAAGTGAAGCAGCGGCCAGCCAAGAACATAGTGCCCGGGAGGCAGTGTGTGGGGACGGTACCTTACTCAAGGGTACCTCAGTGGTGCCACTAGCAGTGGTGCCACCACCTCAGTGGTGCCACTAGCTACAGTTGAACGTGTAGCAGCATTCATGGGCTGATTTCATTAAACAACTACAAACAGCCACACACGTCTTTTTATATAACTGACCCAAGCTGTTGCATCTTGAAGTTTGTTTATGAGTGTGCCGTGTGTTTTGCTTCCCATTTTTTTACTGCGCTCTTTCCCCACACAAACACACATTATATACAGACAAATATTTCCCATGATACTTTGCGGTTGCTTGAGGCATGCTGGGAAAGTTTACGTTTACGTTTACGGCATTTAGGAAAGTGTACGTGAGATGTGTGGCGCAGTGATTTGGAACTTCCAAACTAAAAGAAATAAAAGGCGATTCGTCCTTTACAGTAAATTACTGTCTATAAATGTTGTGTAACTCATGACAATATGGCCCTAACACTCTATCTCATACAGAAAAAAATGATTTTGTTTCAACTTTTAAACAACGCCATTTTTTAAATTTAAGCCATTTTAAAGTTCCCAAGTACACAGAAACTCTAAATAAGGGCGTCATTTGCTAAAGACACACACACACAGTCTCTGTCTCTCTCTGTTTCTCAACATGCTTGCAGCATGGAGCAGGTGTCTGGCTGGCAGCCAAGGTTTTCAGGCGTGCTGCTAAGTGAGCTGACGTCATAAAGCCCAATCAGCGGGCCCTATCTCTCTCCTATTCACTCTAAAGGGGGCTCAATTTTTCAAATGATCAGTGCTCTGTATTATTGGTGTGCGATATTACAAGATTTGGTATTGATCCGATACCAAGTAAATACAGGGCCAGTATCGCCGATACTAAACCCGATATCGATACTTTTTAATAATTAAGGTGGATGCATCATCAAATTGCTGAATCTGAATGAATTTACATGACCTTTAAGTGTTTTTGTGATTTTTCCTTTGGATTATTAATTACATAAAACCCAGGACAGAATTTGGGCAAAGTTATAAATAGAAAATACATTATTATCATGATAATAATAACAATAGAACAATAACAAAACAATTTTTCTTAAATAAAGAAATTACACAAAATTATCACTCCAAACTACAATACAAAAATAAAACAAAATTTTTCCCCTTCAGTGAACTTCTGTTCAGGCTTTGAAAAAATAATTTTTTTTTCCTCGCCTCTGTCGCCTTTGGCTTACTCACTAGGGGCTCGGACCTGGATTCTGTAAAGCTGCTTTGTGACAACTTGGTTGTAAAAAGCGCTATATAAATAAAATTGAATTGAATTGAATAATTTTAAAAAACAATTAGCGAAAATACAATAAATAAAATGCAAATAACTAAACAACCCCCAAAGCCTTGAGTTCAAATAAATATTCCCAGAAGCCCCCCTGTTCCTTCATTTGTACCCATTCAGAAAATCTTCTAGAGGAATGTACACTTATGATTTTTCATATGCGTATATAAATTTGTAGTGTTTCCACTGTATCTTAACACCTTTTTAACACATTAGACAGCTCGCTGTTGTTTCATTTTTGCTCCTCTTCCTCTCTGCCATTCCTCTGCTCCGTCTCTGCTCTCCGGGCTTGCTCCTGAGTCACGTGACCATACAACATCAAAACACAAGAGGGTAGAGGAAGAGCAGAGTGTGCCGCTCCGCGCTGTGACTGGAGAGGCACTTGAAAGCATCAGCATAAAGTATCGATCTCATTACACTGGTATCAATCAATATCAATACCAACGGTGGTATCGATATTATCGATATTTGGATCGATCTGCCCACCACTACTCTGTATAAAAGCGCACTAGGAGGCACTCTAAGGTACGTTTTGACATTGGAACCATGCTCAAATTTCATTAACTGTAGGAGGAGAAGCAGCTCCAAATTCAGCTATAAAAAGCATAAAAATAAAACTTGAGGGGTGGGCAAATTGGCTCTTACCAATCCATTTATGGGTATGTACACTCTAAAACTCTTGTTCCGCTCTGTGTCTTGAAGTCTGTTTTATGAGCCTGCTGTGTATTTTTTGATACACGCTGTTTGCTCTGCATTGTAATATGTCCCTTTGCAGGCACCATAGCGTGATGTCACACTAACTCTTCCAATAGACACATAAGGCTGCTCACTCAACCGCTATTGCTCCCATTCATTGTGGAGGTCTCTCAACCACAAAAATCGATTTTGTAAACGATCAGTACTCAGCCCCTGATCATCTGATCAATTAACGGTGTACAAGCACAATACCCCGGGTATTAACATTGGACATTTTGACGCTGGAACCATGCTCACATTTCGAAATCTCCAAAGAAGAAGCGGCTCCAAAAAACAGGTAGAATAAAAATGATAAAAATAATAATAAAACTTAAGAGGAAGAATAGTGTGATTGCTGGTAAGGGGGTTCACCGCTGTGAAGCTAGATTAGTTTCAGACAAACACTGCATCACTAAAGAACATGATATTAGAATAAATGGAGAAAGTTGTGAAAAGCATTAATGGTTTTCTCTTGCTAAATTGAATAGTGTCCAGTGGTAAAAGTGGTTTTCTTCGAACATCAGTCACAAGGACCTATTACAATAAGCAGAATGAACTTTCATTTATGCACTCTCTGGCTGACACTCCTTAAAATAGGCAATTGTATTTACATAGCGCTTTTTGTAAGTGATGTTGTCACAAAGCACACTGTAAACCCAGACTTAGTTTCAATAAAATGTTTTAGTGATCATTAATTAATCTTGCATGTTTTGCAAAAAAATAAGATGTCATTACTAAATCAAATTAGTTGTCTATAATATTACATTTAAGTATGCAGTGCAATGATCATGTTAAGGGAAGGGGAGGGCTTATTCAAAATTCTGCCTCCAAATCAGAACAGCGCTGCGTTGTGTGAATTCTGCTGCCCGTGCGAAATCTGTGGTTTCTGAAAGCACATTACACGAAGTGGAACAGTGAATGTGTGAATGAATGACTTTTAGATAACTCCCCAGGAAAATAGATTACCCTGAAGACTAGTATGGTGACAGCAAGTTAGCTAAACATTAGCAAGCTAAACCTTGCATGTATTTGTGCTTTTTATCTGGTCACAGTTTAGTTAGCGATCAAGTTTCTGTCGGTTCAAAATATATGCAGCTTATAATATTAGGCATGTTTGTATGCGCTTCTTTCTAATGCTGTTTATGTCAGTTGGATGTGGTGTTTAAGGCTGCACAAGAGTTATTTGAATTTATTGCAGTAAATTAGCGAAATTTTGTTTTTTTTTCTGATTTATATACTGGTTTTTACATATATGTTGCCTATGTATTGTTATTGCCTCCTCTTTGACTCCAGCTCCTCCAGACCTTTGTAAGTTGGAGAGTTTTTTGTGTTTATTTTAGAAATGAAATAAATTATTTAAGTTTAATAAAAAGGGACAGGAATGTTGACTGTTCAGAGGCTGAAACTTGTATAGTCAAGTTGAAGTGTTGGAGGCTTGTATCCAGTTATTCATAAGACTATGGTATGTTGTTAAATGCTGTGCATTTGGAATTGCTGTGAAGTAGGAACTGTTACTTGTTACTGCTTGTTAATTGTAACTATTCATCTGTCAGTTTTAATGCTTGTTTTTACCTAACTTTTGGTAAGTTTGGTAAATTTGTTGTTAGCACAATAACACATGTAAACTGTTTGTTTTATTGTATTTTGACAAATTGGAACATTCAAATGTATTGTTTAGTGTCTTCCCCTCAGATTTTATTTAACAATGTATTTAATAAAGTAATCTCTAGTCAAATACATTGCTTACAGTAAATGATTAGGTAGTGATAATTTATTTTGTGTAGATATTTAGTATTTTTAACATAACATTTATTTTATACAACAATACAACTCAAGGAATAAATCATTTATATCAACAAATGATTTTGGGTAAAGACTACTAATGTAAACTTGATTTTTCTACCACATCCAGTTAAGGTTCTATGTGAACACAACTAGACATGTTTAGTTTTACCGTTTGTAAAAACTTAAGTGGTTTAAGGCAATGGGTTTCCATGCAATTTTCGACAGGTGACAGAAGAAAGAAAACTCAAAAGGGGAACCTATCCTCCTCTGGTTAGATAGGGAGAGAGGGAGGGAGAGAAAGTGTGTGTGTGTGTGTTTGCCAGAATGTGCTCTGCTGTTAGTGAGCCCTTTGATAAAATAGTTAGACAAAATATAAAATATATTTGGTGCCAAATTTTGTTTTAACACTGGAGCTGCAAGGCTAAGGTTGCAAACAAACTAGACATTTAGCAGTCACCCAAATATCCCAAATCTCTTCCATAAAAATACCATAAAAATCACCAAAACTCCTTTAAACCTGCACAGACCTGCTCATCCCGGTTCATTAAGGCCATACAGACTTGTGGATACGGTTTAGGACTGCTATGAGAATACCAGCGCAGGTGTTGTAAAATGGCTGTCCATAGTGGTAAAATTTTGTTCAGTTTTATAGCTCACAAGAAGTCATTCTATATCCTAAACCACATCCGCTAGTCTGTACAACCTTAATGAGGACCTAGGTGCAGATTTAGAGAAATTTTTAGAATGTATTTTTATTTAAACTGTTTGGAACTATTTGGGAGTTGTTCTAGTGTTGTTTCGCAATGTTAGCCCGTTCCAAATTAAAAATGCATAATTTTGACATTTAAAATGTCTTTGCTTATTGACAGTATCTGGAGAAAGTGGAGAAATGTGTCGATTTGAGTTTACATTGAAATATTACAATATGTTGACTTTAATGTAGTAATTCTTCGGATTGGGTAATAGATGACATTTTTAACAGGTAATCAGTAACATGCACAAGAGTAAATTTTTAACCCTGCCAACAATGCTAACAACCATGACACATATTAGCTGTGTCATTAGAGGTGGCAGGATAGGAGTGTGTTGGAGGTAGAGAGCAGAGCCCAGTGTATAGAGACCCTACATATTTTAAGTGTGTTTATGCTCATGAGTGCATGCCAGCCATGCACTTCTATTGCACAGCAACTGTTTTGTGCTGGAATTTGCTTTTGTTTACCTTGATGACCACAAATAAATGGTTAAATCCACCTGAAATTACTGTGTTGTGTTGGGATGGGTCCGTGTTGCGTATGGGACGCAGCATATTACAAAGACACCTCTAGCTGCATACTGGAATATTTGGCCAAAGTAGTACATCTTCGAAGTATCTTAGGCATACTGCAAAAATGCAAGTACTCATACTGCTTAGCATTTTAAGAGATGGTCAGTATGTGAGCAGTTTGTTGTAGGTTATTTCATCTGTTGTATGATATTTAAAATTTTTGTTTGTTCCCACAAAATGCTCCTAAGCTGTCTGACAACTCTGTATCGAGAGAGGCCCATGATGTCTGGTTCTGGAATGTACTTCCTGCTTCATGCTGAACATTAAACAGACACAATTCCTAAAGAGGACAGAGCTCTGAGAAAACACATGACTATGTACTAGGGCTGGGCAAAATGGTAAAAATAAAATAAAATAAATACATTTTCATGATAAATGTCACAGATGTATTTTTTGTGACCATGAGAGGCAATAAGTATGAATACAAATGATTTTATTCAATGTTATTCAATTGAGGCTTACACAGCCATGAAACTGAAGTCTGAATCCAACCCATGCCCTTATCTGAGACCTACTCAGGCCCAAATGGCCCTGGTAAACTTGAAACCTGAACCAGTTTGCACACACTAACAGGGATGGATTATTGCAGACATTAGTTTTATAGAGCTTTGCTTGATTTACTAACAACAGCTAATATTATGAGAGAGAAAATACAGAGTGCAAAAATAAGTGATTGGTGTGTGAAAAAAAAAGAAAGTGTGCAAGACAGAGAGAGTGTGTGCAAATTCTACTACAAAAAATCACTCATTAGAACCCAAGTCTGGCGTTGCAAGTGAAAAAACGTCCAGAGCCCAGTCCGAAACCTGATATTTTGTTGTGCACCATTGGGTGTGGGTCTTGTGGCAGACCTCTAAAGTGTACTCTGCCTAGGGTTAAGCTCCATAGCATTGCACACTGGCTGAATGTTTTTAAAAAATATATGACAAAAATGGAGATATGTTTTTGTTCTTACAGTGATTTCGTTTCATAAAGTCAAGCGAAGCTTCACTTACTCTCGAAAAAAAAAATGCCACAGAAGGTCATTAGACCAATGTAATAAAAGAAGCACTGCAATTCCCTAAATAACCATTTTTATAAATGTGATGTATGAATGTGTATACCCTTTATTGTATAAAGAAGAAGGTATTAAGACAGGTTTTGAGATTTTACCAAAAAATCCTGTTTCTATCCTGATTTATCTGTACATGTCCAGATAGATGAAGGTTAGAAATCAGCTTCTTTTAAAAGTCTTATTTATAGGCTGAGGATATTTAAAGTGATCATGAACAAATTTTGCAGTTCATGATCGTCTTTTTAAAAGACGAAAGTACTTTGCAATGTACATCCATCAGTGGAAAGTTTACCTATGTTGAATTTCTATGGGTGCAAACTGACTTTCTTTGTGTTGTGTTAAACTATCTTGCTGTGAAAGGCTGTAAACACCACCCCCTTCCCCTAGGACGTTTAATGACGCTGCCAAAATCACATTATTATAGGGCGTGATGACGTACATGCAGGTAAGCAAGGCTCTCGTTCGGATTCAGTATTCCGAAGAAACTGCGTCTAAACAGAAAAGCAACAATCATTTGTCACCGCCTGCCGCAGGTTTTATGGTGTTGAAGCGCCCCTATGTTCCAGCGCCCCTATGTTAACAGACATTTTTTTTTGGGGGGGGGGGGGGGGTGAAGTTCGGCAATGTGGCGTGTGCTGTTATGGACTGCCTCGCCAGTAACGGGACGCGGGACAGAATCCGACTGAACGAGTGGAGCAGCGGTGCGATGACAAAACGCTGATCAATCAGCCAGCGGCCGAGGCTGATGGTCGTGTCTGGGATTGCAGATTGCAAACCCATTGTTTAAGCCTTCGAAGATCAGTGAACGGAAGGAAGAAGGGAGAAAAGCAAGAGAAGAGGCTGGACTGCGGCAGAGAGAGCGGCCGAAAGACAGCGGCTAGGAGAAAAGCAATGGCCTCCGTGAGGGAGACGGCAGGAGTTTATCCTTATTCTACTCAGCTTTACGATTATTATTATTAGGCCGGGAACGGAGCGCGAGGAGGATGTTACTGACTGAAGTTTGTACGTTCTAAGCAAGGATTAATTACCGCGCCCTCCCCCACAAAAACACGCACAAACACACCCACACACGCGCGCGCCACTTCATTTACCACATCAGTTTTTTTGTTTTTTTTTGTTTACATAGGCATATGTTTAGGGTGAAAAACGTCCTGGAGCAAAGACCCTGGTCCGCTCGTTCTTTTGCGCCCTGAATCTCTCCCACACAGCGAGCCATGGAAATGCGTCAGTCGCTCCGCGTGTACGCCTAGGGCTACATGCGCTCGGCGTGAACTTCACGGTGACCGATGGCAACAGGGGCGGCGGACTGTGACAGCGGCAGAGAAACAGCAACAGGAGAAAACAAGAGCCCGCGGTCTAGCGAGCCCAACGGCTACGTGAGAACGTGCTTCACTCCTCTGGAGCAGGTCTGCCGCTGCGAGTCTGTGCGGGGCTGTTGCGGCCTCACGTCTGCGGCGTGCGTCGCTTGCGTCTCCGTTTTTTTCGCGATTCTGCTCCAGCTGGTGGGTTGGGATCCCGAGCGTGGCAAGGGCGGCGAGTGCAGCGTATGGACGGCCTCTTCTTCCTTTGCTCCTCAGCTGGCCGACGGCGGCGCCCTGTGCCACCTGATCTCGCCCGCCTTCACCCTACTATGTGCCTTCTTCTGGCTCGGCCTGCACCTGATCCGTGGCGGTGCGCTCACCGGTAGCGTCGTGCTCCTGCTGGCCGCGTGTCACGTGGGCGAGGCGGCGGCGCAGTGGCTCGTGCGTGGCGCGGACGAGCAGTTGCTGTCGTTCACTGCTAGCGCGGCGGTGCTCGCGTGCTTGGCTGGCGGGGCACTCATGGTGGTCGGACTGGGCCAGGGCGTCTCCGTCATCGTGTTCGTCAGCGTCGTGCGTGCCTTCGCCCTCTTCTCGCTGCAGAAAGTGCGCGCGGGCTGGAGACCGTACGTGGCCTATATGGTGGGGGTCCTTGGCGTCCTGCTGGCGCGCTATGCTGACCAACTGCTGCCGAATCACGGCGCACAGCAGCGCGAGGGATGCGCCTCCGTGACAGGCGCGAGGGAAGACATTCCCGTCTTTAAAAGGCACAGGAGGTCCAGCTCAGTTGTATCGTCAGACATGGCACATCACGCACGGTCCAGCAGCAAGTCGCACAGGAGGACCTCCCTGCCGTGCATTCAAAGGGACCAGGTAAAACTTTCACCACCCATTTCAGCTAACGTTGTACTGTGGTACTGTATTTGCTTTGTAGAAAGCATAAATCTTGCCCATACAGATCATCATTTTCAGCTGTGCAAACCGAGCGTTATTAGACGTTGCTGATTAGTGCACAAATTTATTTTTGTGAATACATTGTAAAAAAAGTATTTATTTCCTCTATCTACCTGCTGTGCACAAAAATAACTAAAAAAAGAGCAGTGTTTATCACATAGTAGAAAAATTTGGTAAACGCTCCAGTGTGTATTTTTGCTTTCATCTCTGCTTTGTTTTTGAGCAAGACATCATCTGTCCATCACCTCCTACAACATTAGCTAACTGATCTGAGATGTCCTGGAAAAGCAGTACACTTTTTACTCTTTGAACTGTAAAAATTATGAAATGTAATCAAACTGGATAGGTTGATAGTAAAAAGAAGCAAATATCATTTGAAGCAGTGGTGCAACGTGGTGACGTTTTTTGCAGTGGTTTAACGAGGCATTTATGTTTTAGTCTTTTGCAAGCCTGTTTAATTTTGCATTGGGCAACCAAAAAAGTATGGCTTTACATTAGATAAAAACCTTACATTAGACTTACTGATTAGCGAAATTTGCACTTTATGTACTTTCAAGCTATCGTTTTCTCACAGTGCACTTAAGAGTCAGTTTAACAAAGTGTGCATGGTTTTGGCAGTACTTGGCAGTGTTCTGTCTCATATGATGAGAACTTTGATGTGCAACATATGAGGAAATGAATGGGATGTGTTAAATCTCTTTGGAATCTTTGTAATCATATAGTTGCAATGTAAAACAGTATGTTGTTTATCTGTGCCTAAAGTGGAAAAACTGCAGGTTTTCTGCCTCGTGCCTTAGTCTGTGAGAGTGTTATTTCTACTGACCAGGTTACTATCCAGTAAATTTTACTATCCAGTAAAATCATATTTGTGTATGTGCGTTAAGTTTGGCTGCTTTGATCAATCTTTCTGTGTCCATGTATTTTTTTGTCTCATTGTCATATATATAGCTATGACTTTTGAATTCTTATTTTTAAGCTGCTTATTTGAAATTAAGTATAATAAAATGCAAACTATAATGCACGCACACACACACACACACACACACACACACACACACACACATATATATTTGTGTGTGTGTACACATATTTACATTTTATATTTATGCCTTTACTTGGCAGAAAAAACAGCAGTTGGCCTAATTTCTCTAACTGACAGCTTGCCTACACAGTTTGCGCCCTCTAGTGATTGTAGAGATATTTTTAGCATGGTACAGCATAGACAAAACCTTTTTAAACATAACAGAATATAGATTAATTTCTATAAACCAGTTACAAGTATATTGGTGTTATGCTGAAGAAGTGATGAATATAATATTTTCTTTGACTTTTGAGTGGAAGTGGAAGGCAGAAACACACAGACACGTGCATGCACACAGAAACGTGCATATCACAAAGCAGTCAAAAAGGGGACTGATCTTGGCTCTCTTATTATGGTCATTATCACAAAAGCTGATTTAAGATCAGCACTCATACTTCTGAGATGATAAAGTTTTTTATTTTTATAGCTCATAGTAAGTCATACTGTGTCCTAAAGCATATCAACATTTCTGCAGTACTTCTATGAAGAGCTGAATGCGATTTCAGTGGTTTGAAAAAAGTATTGAGAATATATATATTTATTAAATGATTTAGATGATTATTCACGTTTGTTTGTTAGGTAGGCTAGCTTCATAACTAAACCAAAAAAGCAAAATCTGGACTCAAAACTCAGCTGATTGACTACATTTGGAGTAAGTGGAAAACTGTCAATTTAATTTTTCATCATACTATTCCTTTAATAAGCAAACCCTTTCTGAGTGCTGATAGTCTATGCTTACCATGTCTTACAAACTGTGTTTGACCTGTTCCACTTCTCTTGAACCAAAAAAGTACTGTAAGTAATAATCTGGCAAAAAGCAAATTTGCCGAAAATAATTTGACTGTTTATTTAGGTTGTGGGTATTTATGTGAAAACCTAATGTGAATACACACAAATACCTAAAGGTGGTTGTGTGTTGTGTAACACTTATAGTGGTTTACTAGCATACCAAGCACACAGAGAGGGTTGTAACTGCTCTTAGCATTGTTATGGATGTAAGTTATTAATGGGGATGCTAATGTCCATTAGCAATCCCCATTAGTCTGCCAGGAAGCGAAGAGACATAACATAACTGCACCAGTTGTGACATTGTCTGTCACCCACTCTACAGAGCACATACCCTGGGCGCTGTCAATGGCAGAAATAAAATTGTTCCGTTATGAACATTGCTGCTGCATGAAGTGCATTACATAAGCATTTTCAGATGAGATCTGTGCCTTAGAACAGGACTGAAGATTTTGAAAAACAACATATCTTTTCTTTTTCCCCTTTTCTTTCTTACCTCCTTAATTTTCTTTTTTCTTCCTTCCAAACAAATAAATCCCTTTTTTATTTCTCCTATAGTGGTTGGCTGATTTTCAATAAATATGTCTGAATTAGTACTGGGCAGTATGGGCAAGAATTAATATTATGGTATTAATAAAATATCTGATGGTTTTGATATATATATTATTGTTTTGTGAATTGGCTTTTCAAAAAATAGACAATTATTAGAAAACAGACTTTTTTGTAAGTTTGTTGCAACCTGTCATTACTTCTTTCTTTTTAGAATCTTTGGAAAATTGTTTACATTGGACATTAACGATAGGGCGTTAAAGTTTTAACCCAAAAAATCCTTAATATCCAACCTGCAAAAATATTTAAAGACAAACCGAACTTCTCCTAGTATACGTTGCCTCATCATTAGAGGTTAACTCCTAGCATAGATTAAATATAGTGTGATTGTGAATCCAATCACACTACTGCTCTTCTTAAGTTTTATTATTATTATTCTTATTATAGGTAAATTTTGAGAACACTTCTTCTCCTACAGTTTTTGAAGTATAGGCATGGTTCCAATGTCAAAACATCCGTTAAGTTCCCTCTGTAATTTATGGGGAGAAAGAGAGGATGGTAGAGTTGCCTACAAAATGCATGTCAGAGAGAGTCTGTGGCGTCACTGGTATGGAGGCCAGAAAAGGACAAAAAGCTGAGAAAAAAACATGGAGCTAAACACACAGCACACTCAAACAGACTTCAAGACACTAGAGCTAAGGTCAGTTATTAAAAAAAGAGACGTGTCTCACTGTTGAGGTTTAATTAACAATAATAATAACAATTAATTAATTAATAATAATAAGCCTGTGAACGTGTGCTTTCATTCGTCCTTAATCATAAAAGGTTTGGTAAGAGCTGGCGCGTTCACGCCCCTCCAGGTTTTTTTTTCAGTGCAAACTTTTTGCATGTGAAACCAATGTTTGGGTGTCTCGAAACATGGGTTTTATATCAGCCATGCAATCACGCTTCGTGTTTTCTCATGGAAATGCATCTAGTTATTACTCTTTTATATCTGGAATTTCACATCTCTTCTCATTCTACAGGAGCCGAGTATTGATCACTTCAAATCAATAATTTTGCCCATAGACTTCAATTCATCGAATAATGGTTACTGTGACATGACGTGATGTCACTTGGCAAGCAGCTGGCAGAGAGCCAGAGAAAATGTACTGTGGAGTTGAAATCAGCCACTAAATGCAGGGTAAGGAGAGAGGAGCCCCGTGAATGAGTCAAAAGCATTTTAGTTTGAGAGTCTCATTTGTAACTGTCATTTTGGTTATTGATAAGAAAATTATCTGTATTCAGCCGCCTTTAACCATAAATGGCCTAGTAACAAACAGCGATTTAATGCCCCTCTCAATGGCAGAGCAGTTAAATGTAGCACGTTGAGTGAGAGGATCAAAACAACGCTGGTTTGATTCCAGCTGAGAGCGATTTTTTTTAACCACAAAAATTTATTTGGGGTGGGTGCATGCCGCTTCTTGGACAGTGTCCAAAAATTGCTTATTTAGTGGTCATTGAAAATAAATGTGGAAAGTGTGAGAGACGGAGAAAGAGCACATCAGTGATTTGAAGTGTCAGTATAGTTTGTAGATTCAAATCTGGCTAAAGGGCAAACGTCTGGGTACTCTGCTCTTTGGTCAAAACTATTGGCACCGCTTTCATTGTGAAAAAGTATTGGTACCCTAGTCTTTCACCAATGTTTTTACATTAACCCTTGACTGTGAAGTCATAGTAACCACCTAGCAACAAATTAGCAACCACAACAGTTACCATAGCAACCAGCTAGCAACACTTTAGCAACCACCTGCACTGCCATTGTAACTACCTAGCAACACCACAGCAATCACCTAGTAACAACCACAGTTACCATAGCAACTTAGGAATCACATTTCTCACTGGAAATGCAACCTACTTTGTTATTGTTGTTGATTGTTATTATTAGTGTGTGCGTAAGTACACTGTTCTTCTTTAGTGTCATTTTTATTATTCTTTTTACAGCCAAAAAAGGTACTGGTTCTCCTCCAAGCTTGTGTGAAATTTTGGGATCGTTCCAATGTTTTTGGAATATTGGCATGGTTCCAACACCAAAACGTACATTAATGTTCAGGGTAGTACGCGTGTATTCAGATTTTTGATCATTTGATCTGGGGTCGAATATTGATTGTTTAAAAATTTGTTTTTATGGTTGAGTCACCTCCATAATATAAGGGGAGAGAGAGAGCAGGGGGTGAGTCATCTTTAAAGTGGAGAGACTTTTAAGTTTTTAAGTGAGCATTGTGATGTCATATTCTGCAGGGCCCAGCAGAGCTGCTGAAAACTCAGCACTGAGGAGAAATCAGCTGCCAAACACAGGCCGTTAGGAGAGATGAGCCCTGGGACCAGAATGAGTCAAAAATGTGTCAGTTGAGAGTGTAAGTCTCGTTTGTAATTGTTGTTTTGGTTATTAATACGGAAATAATCCATTTGCGTTGGTTAGAGCAGTATGAAATGAGTTGTTTTTAGCCACTTTATGTGTTCTTTTAATGCTGACCATTTCAACCCCTCTGTGTGGTCTACTGGTTAATGCCTACAGTGCGAGGGGCTGGGTTACGGGTTCAAATGTAGTCCAGCTGTGGGTAGAATTTATTTTTTATGTGAACTTTTGTTTAAAAAATCAGTTTTAAGGGCCCCCCTTTTCAGGCGTGGACAGGTGAAATATACTGTTGTTGTGGTTTATAAAAAATAATCAGCCCATGGATGGTTATTTTACGGCCTACTGTTACTTCTCCAGCAAGCTGTTCTCTGGGTCTCTTTGCCACATGCCCCACCAATGCCTTTTCAGCATGCACAGGTCAGTTATAAAAAGAAAGACGTGTCTCTGTTTGTTGTGGCTTATTAAAATTAATTGTGTGAACGCTTGTTTTAACACTGTTTTGAGGCTGTATCTTAATTTTTCTGGGTAAAAAATGTGTCTGAATGACAGTAAAATGTGGTAAGATGACATGTTAATTTACCCAGCGAGTTGTGTGCTGAATGGACATTTTTTTCTCTGATTCTCTTAGCTGTTTGTCCCCGCGCACATGCATTTTCATCCACTTTTAATGTAGGTTGTTTTGGCCTGCCGGGTGGTCTGCTGTTTAATGCGCCATATTGCATGAGGCAGGGTCATGAGTTCAAATCCAACTCTGATTAGATTTTTCTTTAACGCAAACTTTCTTTTGTTAAAAATCAGCCTTTAAGATCCCTTCAGGCGTACATAGATCAATGAAATGTGTGTCACTGTTGTGGTTTATAAAAAAAAAAATGCAAGGATGCGTGCCCCATCTCCCCCTAATTCATTGTGCACAAGTCAGTTATGAAATGAAAGATGTGTTTATTGTGGCTTATTAAAAATAATCAGTTTTACTTTTACTATTAGTCTTTTTATAGCCAAAATAGGTGCCACTTCTCGCTGGAGCTCGTGCTGAATTTCAGAATTGCTCCAATGTCAAAACTCTCAGGCAAGTTCTGTGTTTATTTGTGGCATACCGGTATGACAGTAGTTTTACTACATTTAAAAGCTCTTTTGGAAAAGGTACTGTTTATAAGGATTCTCCAGCATTATACTGAATCTGCTGAATTGCTACATTCTGTAAAAACGTTTGAAAACAAAACTACAGCTTTTACAGACTAATGAGAATGACTAAGAGAATACCTTACCAAAACTGTTCTTATGAAGTTTTATCAAACTTCATACAAGAGATTGACAGAAAAAAAATATTCTGGTGACAGTTACTTTAATGAGCATTTTATGGTATCTATGCATAATCAGTCAGGAGCCTGTGAAATTCCCTCAGACCACTAAACTGGAAACATATTACCATAAATTCCTCCCTCTGGAAGACTAGTCCCATCTGTGAAACAGATAACTAGATTTCACATTTGCATTACAGAGTCATGTATTTCAAATGTTTATTAAGGGTATTCATCAACTGCCCATTGACTTCTGTTATGATTGTTTGAGTGAACAAATGTCAGCTCTGTGAGATGCAGCAGATAGAGTTCAGGTTAAAAAATCCTAGAATATTCCTTCAAGGAAACCCTCTGCTTAATGGAGGGAGGGGTTATGTCAATTAAAACTGCTCTCTGCACAGTCAAATTAGTCTTTAGTGGGTCACTGAATTGGGATGAACCAGGTCCACCTGGACAGCTTGCAATTTATTCTAGGCAAAAGGAGAATAGAGGACTATTTGAGGTAGCTTTTAAAACATCAAGCTGCCATTTAGTTGTCTTACTTTTAATGACGTTCTGATGACCTTTTGGTGACATTCACAAACTTCCCATCTGATTGGGGAGGTTGTCCTGATATTTTTTATGTGTCCCAAAGACATTTTTCCATACCTCTCTAAAGAGATTTTTTGAAACTGTGAGATTTTCAGTAGCTTCACATTATTTAGTGTTCTCATTATTTAGACGGATGATAGATTAGATTTTGAAGGAGAAAGGGTGTGCTGGGATCTATTTGAGGAAGAACAATGTTCTCTCACTGACGTAAATGGTTTTCCTTGGAGACTATGAGTATATTTTGGTACCATTAATTTTTTTTTTTTTTTTTGGTAGAGAAAGCTAATCTCCTACCTACCTGCTAGAGACATTAGTGGGTAGAGTTTTTCCAACTGGTGTGGCATCATTATAAATGTTTTCAAGTGAACAGTAGTGTGAAGCTGTCTTTTGCTTTGCAAACGATGTGCAGTAAAGCTAATAATTACCTGTCATAAGTGGAATATATTCCCTCACATGTGGTTCTGTTTCACCTTTACCTGCTGTGGCCTTTAGCTCCGATTTTTTTTTTTTGTTTCCTTCCTCCTTAGGCTCTCTCTCTCTCTCACTCTCTCTCTGTCTCTCTCTTTTCTCTCTTGGTCTCTTTCTCCCCCTTTTTAATTGGCCTTGTCTGCATTGCTGCTGCAGACAGTGAGTTCTTTGACACTGGTAGGGCTAACACTGTGTTTTACTTGTATGGGGCCTTGCGTCTGGCCCATCTGTGCCCAGCCTGGAATGTGTAGCTTCTGCTGTGTTGCCTGCTCAGCCAGCTGCCTGCCAAAAACCTCATTCATTTTAGAACTGAGAGCAGCCAGGGCCTCTTTAAACACACTAGCTGGAATAACACAGGTAGCCATGATCCTGTCCTAGCAAGCCTACTGCTGATTTTAGAGACATTTGTGATCAGAGAGCCAACTGAAAAATCAGATATGTCTGCCTCTCTAGAAGTACAGCCATGTACTTCTTGCTATAGTTCCCTCTCTGCTCAGTAATTGCTGCTGGCAGTTCTGTCTTTTACAGCAACAGGCACGGTGCAATGTTTTTCCACTACGCTAAGCAAAGGAAGATCATTAACTTCACTTAATTGGGTTTCTGTTTCTGTTTACATGCACATACCTCTACTGGAATGTGTGTGTGTGTGTATATATGTGATGTATTTCACTGAGCTCCGTAGCCCATGTCTGCGGGCTGCTGAGAGGGGGCTTGTTATTTTAACCTGGACTAGCTGGGGCCCAGTGCGCCTCTCTCTTGTAGGACTCCCGCTAGCTGCCCATATGAGCTCCATGCCCTAGACAAGGCCTGTCTTGTTGCCACACTCAATGGTGTGTTTTAGTTTCGAAAATATGGCAAGCAGATGGAGAGGGGGCTGGAGAGTGGTTTTGAGGGTTGAGCCAGCCTTCGAAAAAAGCATGTCTGTACATCCGTCTGTTTATCAGAATGTCTCATCACTTTGCTGTTTTAAAAAGCGTTTCAAGAGTTAAGGCAGTGTTTGTTTTTTCTGTTTCATTTTGCAGTAAATGTGCAAAATGTTGCAGTGGACGCACTTATTTTCAAGATATTTTCACCTGAAAAAAAGTTCTTGAATGTCTTCTGCAGCTACTAACTTGCGCCTAAATATGAAACTGTCAAATTTCAGTGATTCCCAGCTGGCCTTGTAAAACACAAAAGCAAAAAGTGAAGTGAGCATGGCAGCACAAATACACCTACTAGATGACTGACTGGGGTCACAGACCTCATTTTTAGCTGGTAGTGGGTGGTAAGCTTGGATGATAGTAAGGTTAGTCCAAATTCAGTCACATGTTTACATTACAGAGTCTTATGCAACCTTATATAGGAGAATAATACATTCTGCATTTTTCCTAATGGTAATATAGTTAGCCATTTGGACTAGCTTGGAATATTAATTAATTTATAATGTGCCAGTTTGGCAACATTTTGGTTTCCAACCAAATTAGCATAAGAAGCATTACATGCTATCATTTTACACTCTACCAGTGAGTGTCTCTCATGTCTCTCAAGTTTTTGTTTAATAAATTAGAATATACAGTATTGTGGTTATGTGTTAATCAAGTATTTTACTTACTTTATGGTTGACAAAATATTATGATATTCATGTAATGTTCTGTGTTACTCTGTTTATCTGCTATTGGTAATATGTGCATGATAATTACCCTGAGGTAGGCTTTTTTGGCAGAGTTAATCCACCCTTGAAGAGAAGTATATAGGGGTTATCCTTGGAAGGTTACTTTGTCCCTATGATGTACTTTCTTTCTTCTAAAGTGTTTTTACACTTTGTTGAAGTCTAAAGCTTGTCTTGCGAACTCTGCATTTCAGTAAAAACAACAATTTACAGTTTTAGACTGTCCACCAGGAGACGCTAATTTCCTTGTCATTTTCTCACCTTCACTGTTTACAGTTTTTCCAGCTTTTAATGTGACTGGCTTTGTTGTTGTTGCGAATATAATTCCTGGAGGGTACACAGCTGGTAGTGTTTTCAGCTTCTTGTTAGTTAACGAGCATGTGAAATTCAGGGTGTAGACACCTAGGCAAAGTGCATAACACACCTAACTACAAGAAGCTGCTTCTGTTGTCAGCTGTGTGTTAAGTGTGAAAAGCTCCCTCTGACAGGTATATCCAGGGCTAGTACTGACTCAAACTCTCATCAAATATTAGTTTGAAAAATGTGTCGAATCTAAACATTGATCTGATGCTGATAATTTTTTTTTAGGCAATTAACTGCTAATACTGATATGATTTTGATATCATTTGTCACCAGTTTCCACTGTTCTTTAAAAAACAGTCTTTCTAAGAGGCAACCACAAAAGTAAACTTTGTGTATTTATGTGTTTTATAGTTCATCTTATCTTTAATTTGTTTTATCTTATATTTATTTTATATTTATCTTTTAGTTTTTGGTTAGTTATTCTTTCACCAGCAGTTGGACCAGACAAATAAAGCCAATATGGCATGCCTGTTTTACTTCTATGTATGAACAAATTTATCATTGTTGCACCTCTTGTATGCACTCTGCCTGAACACAGACTCTTATCTGGTCTCTGGCTAAAAGAGTTTGTCTGAGAGTTTCAAATTGTTGCCTGTGCATAGGTTAAATTATCCAGACCTGCAGTTAACCTCAGTGCAACAGAATTGTTTTATGCCATTTTACCTAGTGTACCACCAAAAGGTGTGCTTTATATACGCCATTGCGTATATGATGACTTTGAATAGATGGCAGTGGATTAAATTGAGAGCATGCTTTCCTTGTTTGAAGAGAAGCTATACAAAAAAATGCGCTAACGAAATGGCGACCGAATAGGACATGCCATCATCGGGTGACCAACTGTCAAAATAAGTGTCTTTAGCAGACTATTTCAGCCCTTTAGCATATATATATATATATATATATATTCAGAAACATATACTTTTGTAATGCTTTTAACTGAACCACATATTAATTAATGAATTAAAGAACATGACATAAAAAGAAATAAATGCCTTAGAGCCAACACACTCTCCGCCTGATCTACATGAGACAGAACTTAAACGACAGTCTTAAGATCAGTCCTTGGGCAGAAGTAGGACTACTTCTGCAACTGGCCTCAGAAAGGTTTTTGCATTGCATTGGTCAGTTGTTTTCATCTCAACCTTTCTCACAAGTCCATCCTTCCCAGGGAAGGTTTCGGTGACTATGGCCATGAACCAGCAGTTACAAGTGGTCTGTTTGTCCTTGAGGAGAACTAGATCCCCAACTTGAAGGTTTCGGCATGGCACAGTGCATTTTTGTCTTTGTTGCAAGGAAGGTAAGTATTCTTGGCTCCAACAAGTCCAGAACTGGTTTGCAAGAGCTTGCACTTGTCTCTATTGTTTCATGTAAAAGTCCTTGACTGTAAAGCTTCCCGGAGGAGGTAGAACTCCTGATTTCTGTGTGAGAAGCAGTGACGGTGAAAGAATGAAAGGTTGCTGTGGGTCATGGGTAAGGCGAGTCTTGTGCTGCAGGAGCATTAAATCAAGGATTCGTCTGGCAATACCAATCATGTGCTCCCATGAACCTCCCATGTGAGAGGCATATGGGGGTTTGAAGTCCCAGCTGCATCCCTGCTCGCCAAGGTATCTTTGTACAGTTTTGTCCATTCCTAACTCTTTGCAGGCTCCAGTGAAGTTAGTACCGCAATCAGATTGAAGTTGCTTTACAGGGCCTGAGTGCAAAAAAGTCCCTGAGGGCATTTATGCAGCTGGACACATCCATAGACTCAATTACTTTGATGTGGACTGCTCTCGAACTCAAACAACTGACCATAATGGCCCACTGCTTGCTCTCAGCCTGTCCTCCTCTGGTGCGTCTGGTTGTGATAGACCAAGGTCCGAAGACATCAAGCCCCACATATGTGAATGGAGGGCAAGCTTTGAGACGTTCAGGTGGTAAGTGAGCCATGCTTTGTTCTTCCAGTTTCCCACGCAGCTTCCGGCAGGTTATGCATTTGTGGAGGACTAAATTAATCAATCTTCTGCCACCCAAAATCCATAGTCCTGCTGCCCTTACTGCTCAGATGCCGACCCTGATGTTTCACCTGCTCATGGTGATGTTGTACAAGCAGTAGGGAGATGTGACTGTCTTTAGGCAGGATTACTGGGTTCTTTACTGTAGGTGTGAGCTGAGAATGTTTTAGTCGGCCTCCAACACAGATGAGATCATTCTCCAAGCTTGGGCTTGGAGCAAAGGACTGCTCTTGGGCACTACTGTGAAAGGCTGACAATTCTTTCCCAAAGGCTGACCTATGTGCTGCTCTTAGGATAATGTCCTTCACTTGGGCCATTTCACTCGCAGTGCGAGGCATGTAACATCTGTGCCATACTATGCATTTGCTGTTTTGGTTAGAATGTTTGTGGGATCTGGCCATGTGAATGAGGAGTGATACTGCTCGCACTAAAGAAACGAAGGTGGAAAAGCATTGAAAGCGGTTAGAAGTAAGTATGTTTTCCTCCAGGTGAACAGTGCAGGTATGCACCTGTGGTCGGATCTCTGAGTCGTACTCCAGTTCAATGAGCTGAAACTTTTTGTTAGTTTGTGTTGTCTCTGCAGATGATTCACGCAGGAAGGAAGGTCCAGTGAACCAAGAACTCTGTCCAAGGCTGGATGCAGGTAAAGATCTCGATGCATGGTCCGTGGGTTTTTTTCTGTGCGCACGTAACACCACTGTTCTGGTTTAGAGGATTGATGGATATGCTGGACTCTGTTGTGGACGTACGTGTAGAAACGCTTTGTCTCATTACAGATGTACCCAAGCCCCACCTTACTGTCTGTAAAGAACCTGATAGCATCCAATTTCAGATCTAGCTCTTCTTGGATGAGATCTGCCATCTCTACTACAGCAGCACAGAGCTCAAGCCTTCTGATAGTAAGGTGCTAGTTTGGCTCTGCCCATGACGAGTCCCACTTCAACTTTTCCTTCTTCCTGAACTACTCTCAGGTAAGCGACAGCACCAATGGCCTTGGTTGAGGCATCTGATAATATACACAATTCTGTGCACACTGCTTTGGTGAGCGAGGTTGCCATGTACATGCATGGCACATGAAGCTGCTTTAGGTCTTGAAGAGAATCTCTCCATGTTGCGGCCTCCGATGGCATTCATAATTTGCGCGGAGCCGCTATGACGGGAGCAGCCAGTAATGTTGATGACGCGCGGGTTACTTATTTTCTCCACTTAAACGTTTATGTTTTGAGGTCCTTTTACATTTCTCTTTACCACGTTCAAAAAACTGTGTCCCACTTCCTACTCCCGCTCTCCATTCCAAATCACCTGTGCCCTGTATATGTAAGGTGAGAGAAGGTGGGGCTACTTAAGAGCTAAAGTGGCCATTATTCCCAAGCACCCCGTGACACAGACTGAATATATCAGGATAATTAATTTTAATATCATAGGACAACCTTAACTGTTATCATTATAATCACACTAACACAATGAAACAACAAAATAGCAAAAATGGCTCCAACACTCCACATCTTCCATTTTTTCATTTTGTCTTCTGGAAGGGGTGTATCCTAGTCAGATGGCTGAGAAGAAAGTTCTCGGAGAAGAGCCATTCCCTGAATCGTGACGGGTGCCAGTAAACCCAGGGGATCAAAGATGCTATTGACAGTAGAAAGGACTCCACGCCGGGTGAAAGGTTTGATGATAGTTGATGCAGAGTAGGTGAACGTATCCGATCTGATCTCCCAGGACTAAGCTTTGTTGCATGAGTGCTGTTTCTCCACCCAACTCTAGGTCCTTGATGACTGGAACACAATCTTCAGATGGGAAGGCTTTAGTTACTGCTGGACAATTTGACACAAATTTGTGCAAGCGGAGATTTGACTTGGCGAGTGAGGCCTGAGTTCGTTGAAGAAGGTCGATTGCCTCTGCTTCAGATGGCAAAGACATCAAGCCATCATCTACATAAGTGTCTTTCCACAAATTTGACTGTGTCTGTACCTTGCTCCCGTACACTTTCAGCGATGGCTCTTCGCAGACCATATATGGCAACAGCAGGCAAAAGTGCATTACCAAAAACATGGACCCTCATGCAGTACTCGATGACTGCCTTACTGCGGTCATTGTCCTGGTACCATAAAAAAAATGTCGATGATTTTCATGCACCAAAAACTCTTTCCTTCAGGAAGCATAGGAGGACACCTAGCGTAGGAGGTCGGGACCTGTGAGGAGCACATCATTGAGGGAGATACCGGTGTACTGGGCACTGGAGTCAAAAACTACCCGGATTTGATTTGGCTTTTGTGGGTGGTATACTCCGATGAAAGATACCAGCACCCCTCGTTGTCTTTCAATGGTGGCGCCACTTCTGCATGACCATTGGCGAAGATCTTCTCCATGAATGCGATGTACTGTTTCTCCATCTCGGGTTTTCTCTTGAAATGTTGTTGTAGGGATTCAAATAGTTTTATTGCCTGCTCTCTGTTATTTGGCAAACGCTGACATGGTTCTTTGCATGGCATCCAACGATTCGATCCGGAATCCTTCTGCTTTCCGGCCATATGCTTCCGTGATGCCAGAGCACGTTCTGAGATGGTACATGAATGGTTTGCTTTCCACATGGAACAGCTCAAAAAACTGTGGTCTGGCCAAAGGGTTATTGCTCAGACCGTAGAGGATCACTTGGGCTTTATTGGCTTTGTGTTTGCAATTCTTAGGGTAGAACTTTGCAAGGCAGATCTTGGCGCATGAATGACCCCACCGACTTAAGCCACAAGCTTCTGTGCAGCTTGTTCTCATGTTCGTCATATTAGAATTATCTTCTCCCTCCCCGCCATTTTCTTGTGGCGGTGGAGGAGCCTTGATGGGTTGAGGTAGTGAGCCAGGGTGCATGGCTGCATTGTGACTGGTGCTTTCACACTCTGAGTGCTTCACAGAAGATCTGCTGTTCTTGGCAATGCGGGACACAGAGGAACAACACCTGAAACATAATCCTTTCTGTTTGGCCTTTCTGTCATCGATGGGTTTGTTTCTGAATGCCCTGCATTTGTTGAGTGGATATGGTTTATTGTGCAGTGGGCAGTTCTTGTCAGGGTCATTATGCTTGTAAAAATGTGTGTCTTCTATACTGTGATAGGATTGTTGGCGTTGAGAATCTTCGCCGGTGATTCTTCTGATTTTGTGGTGTTTGTGATGATACTTGGATGGACAAAGCGGGGATCGTTTCATTTCTTTGCCTCATAGCACACGAAGCTACCATTGCTCTCTTCTTTGTACCATGACCCAGATGACATCCACTTCTCCTGAAGCCCATAGGGAAACTTGTCTACAGTGGGTCCAATTCCACGGGAGGTATC
The DNA here is from genome assembly GCA_037974445.1 of Brycinus macrolepidotus. Lineage (NCBI taxonomy): Eukaryota > Metazoa > Chordata > Actinopteri > Characiformes > Alestidae > Brycinus > Brycinus macrolepidotus. Next base: position 16,392 of record JBBPCZ010134961.1, on the reverse strand, counting down.
CAGATACAATAGGCCAGTAAGATATCCATCTTCCTTGGCGCCTTGTATCTCCATGAGCAAATCTCCAAGTTCACGCAATTTAATGTGATCCTAGGCCGAAATCTCTGGAAAGGATCTCTGGACTGTTAGATTATTTCTGGGGCAGCGTAGCAGTCGCTTAGTCTCTCCCATACTTTGGGTAGGGCCAGATTGGGGTTGTTAACATGCACTGAGCGTATGCGTTTCACCTGTTCGCCAGACTCTTTTCCTAGCCATTTGGTCATGAGGTCCAACTCTTGGGTTGCTGTGAGATGAACTTCAGCCGTTACATTGGTGAATGAGCACTGGTATGCACGGAAATTCTCTGGCTTATCATCGAATTGATACAGACCTGATGTCACAAGGTCTCGTCTTTCCAAGTATTGCACCAGAGTGTCTGAGGAAGGTGGCGCACCAGCTGGAGGTATATGCTGAGGCATGTGTGACTGATCATGTATGCTTGTGGGGGGTTTTGTCCTTCTGATGTTGGTCTTTGACTCATCTCTGGTTAGTTCAAACGGGTTTGGAGTAAGTAAATGCGCTTCATCTCCCTTTTCAGACTTAGGTTTGTTGTTGGTAGGTTGCGATTTTATTGTGCTTGCAGCTGGATGCCATGTCCTGAAGCTGTCATTTGATTGTACATGGACTGGGGGGTTTTACGGGTGCAGTGAGTGATGGTGGAGAGGTAGGCTGATTCTGAACATATTCAGTGGTGCGTTGTAGTCTAAACTTTTCTGATACAGACTTTCCATTTTCCAATATGTCATGCATTTCTGCAGCCTCTTCCAATGCTTGTGCCTCTGCAATGGCTGCGTCTGCTTCACGCTGTAGTGTTTGCACTTCTAACTTTATATCTATCCTGGCTGTTTCCAACTGATTTTGTGCTTCTCTGGCAGCCTTTTCCAATTTCAGTTTAGCCTTCTGGCTAGCATATATTGCCCTCACTTTAGCAGCTTCTGCTTTAGCCCTGGCGTGGGCTGCACTCATAGAAGACGCTGATGTCTTGTTGCTGCTAGCACTGGATACATATGACTTGACACTCGTTGCCATCTTGTCACTTCAAAACATCACGTGCCGCCTTTTCACTGTAGTGTTCTCGTGCAGTGTGTTGTAACTCTGACTAAACAATGAGTTAAACCGTAGTCAATGAAGACAAAGTCGCAGTAAGGTTGACCATTTACTGTCACGTTGCTTCATTAACATGCCGGTGAAAACTGTAAATAAACAATACAAAACAATTAGTGTCTGCTTCTGACTGAACACTGAATTGTAAATAGCTCTAAACATGGATCTGCTTCACTATATACACATTAAACATAGGCCACGATGGCTATCTGTATGCCCCTTGGCTTGTAAACAAACATAGATGAACTGTAAAATATCTGTAAAACCATAAAATATCATTTTTAACAAATCATCGCTAATTATGTCTTCCAACATCTTTAACATCATATATATACACTTACAGCATTGCCTGTATGATGGCTTTGAATGGATGGCAGTGGATTAAATTGAGAGCATGCTTTCCTTGTCTGAAGAGAAGCTAAACAAGAAATGCGCTAACGAAACGGCGACCCAACAGGACGTGATGTCATCAGGTGACCAACAGATAAAATAATTCTCTTTAGCAGAGAGACCTTTAACATATATATTCAGAATCATATACTCTTGTAATGCTTTTAACTGAACCACGTATTAATTAATGAATTAAAGAACATTACATAAAATGAATTAAATTCCTTAGAGGCAACCCCACTTCTAATGCTGAGGTTCTACAGACATGTTGGAATTATAAAATGCATTGATATTTGGAGGCTTGTCTTATTTTTTGAAGAGAAGATACTTCTGATATGAGGAAAGAGCCATATTGAAATAACTAGGATTTTTTCTGTTATTATAATTCTGAATCTCTGCTTAAACTTGCAAAGACAGCAAGTTGTAGAAACAGCAAATTTGTACAGGTATAGTACTACTCAGACATTAAAAGGGGCCCACATAGGCCTGATGGTGGTGCTACTACAGAGCCCTCGACAAGTTATTGGCACCCCTGATAAAGATGTGTAAAAAGCCTTAAATTAAATTCATTTTTTATTGCACTAACATATTCACACACTGAAAAATAGAAAAAAATCTAACCTCTAACTCAAGTAAATTTATTATTTAAAAAAAAATCCATCATTAAGAAATAATTAATTTGAACAAAATCACCGGTGCCACAATTATTGGCACCCATAACAATTCCTATAAAATAAATGTGACTGAAGAATTTTTCTAATTTATACTTTACTTGTTTAAATTGGTCAGAGTGTCTAGGATCTTTTAATTATAATCCATGACTATAATTATAATCCAATCCTGTGTTTCTTGGGTATAAATATGATGTGACGCAGAGGCCTATTTCTCTTAGCCACTCTTCAAAATGGGAAAGACAAAAGAGGATGCCATTCAAGTAAGGTGGATGTGTGTTGATCTTCATAAGTCAGGAAATGGCAACAAGAAAATAGCTACTCACCTAAACTTGCCCATATCCACAGTCAGAGCAATAATTACAACTGTTACAAACAAGGCTGGACGAGGACCCAAATTTATCTTGCCACCATGCACAGTGAGGAGGATGGTAAGGGAAGTAAAAAAATCTCCAAAGCTCACTGTTAGGTAACTGCAGCAAAGATTGGCATCTTGGGGTCACCAAGTCTCCATAACCACCATTAGACGCTATCTACCTGTCAACAGGCATGCCAGGAAAAAGCCTTTTCTGTCCTGCAATCACAAACATGTGGAGTTTGCTAAACACTATTGGGACTTTAACTGGAACCACGTGCTTTGGTCAGATGAGACTAAGATTGAGCTTTTTGGCAACAAACACTTCAGGTGGGTCTGGCGTAAAGCAAAGGATGGAAATGCGGAAAAGTACCTCATACCCACTGTTAAGTATGGTGGAGAATCTGTGATTCTGTGGGCCTGTTTCTCTTCCAATGGCCCTTAGAACCTTGTTAGAGTGCATGGCATCATGAACTCTTTGAAATACCAGGACATTTTACATAAAAATCTGGTGGCCTCTGCCAGAAAACTGAAAATGGGTCATCATTGAGTCTTTCAACAGGATAATGATAAAAAAAAAAACCAAATGGCCAAATCAACACAAAAATGGTTCACCAGACAAAAAATAACCTTCTTCCATTGTCGAATATGTTTGCATATTGGGCAAAACCTAATCTTGCCAACTAGTCCTTGTTTTTTGCCCAAGTGTTAAGGTATTATTGTCATAAAATTTACAAGAGCCTGAATATTATTAGTAAATATAAAATACATGTTGAAACTGATAAACCATCATATGCTAACTAGACATTATTTAGTTGTTAATTAGTTGCAGTTAAAACGTCACTTACACATAGGTGCTGCAACTGAATTGAGTAAAAGGACAGTATCAAACAAACTAGTTAACTAAAGGCTTAAAGACTTCATGCACAAATCAAAAACCCCAGGTTACCTAAAGTTGTGTATCCTTCTAAGTAGTTTAGTGTTGCTGTTGTGGGACCAAAATAGATTAAACCAGGGTTGTTCAATTTTATCTGGAAATGGATGATATGGCTGCATATTTTCATTCCAGCAAAGTGAGAGCTCATATGCTCAATTATATTTGAAGTTTGAGACCAACTAATTAAAAAAGTGGAACCAGGATTGATCCTGTTTCTTTGGAATAAAAACATGTAGACACATTGGGACACATTTGTGTGAAGCCAGTGCAACTCTGAGGTTGTAAAGTATGTCAAAGATTAGGAACACTTCTGTAGGTCATTATTCATGAGGCTACATAACGTCTTAAGTCTTTCATGACAACTTGCGTAAACACATATAGGCATTTATAAAGAGATAAGTACCAGCTTTTAACAGTTTCTGAGGAGAAATAACATTAAAATCGACAAAGCAGCTTTTATGACAACTGGTGCTTATTTATAAAGGCTCATGTAAGTTTATATTCAAAGCTGGGCCTGGAAGCCCGGAGTACAGTACAAATTTCCTTGCAGAGACACAGGTTACCCACAATTCCAAAATGACCCTATTCCAAAAAAGTTGGGACACTGCAAATAAAAACAGAATGCAATGATGTTTCATTTATACAGAATGAATATTTCATTTAAATAGTTGCTATTGTTTATGAAAAAAATATATCACTTTTTTTTCATGCCAGGAACACATTTAAAAAAACATTGGGGCAGATGTAATAAAAAAAAATTATGTAATGCTAAAAAAACACCTGGTGGAACATCACAACTAATTAGGTTAGTAACAGGTGAGTAACATGATTTGGTGTAAAAAGAGAAGCAGAGACTATCAGAAAGGAGTTCACTCTGTAAAAGACTGCACAGGGCAACACCAAAAGTCAGTATTGGATGGCCAGGATCTTTGGGTCCTCAGGCAACACTGATTTAACAATAGATATGTTTCTGTAGTCAAAATAATTGCATGGGCTCTTCCAATAACCACTGTCTGTGAACATCGCTGAACATCTGTGAACATCGCTGAATCCACAAATGCAAGTTAAACTTTACCATGCAAAGAAGAAATCATATATAAACATGATGCAGATATGGTGATGGACTGAAGTGGAAAACTGCCTTTAAGTCATGAACGCCACAGCCTGCGGGCTAAAGAGGAGAGTGGCTATCTGGCTTATAAGTGCACAGTTCAAAAACCAGCATCTGTGATGATATGAGGTCTGATTAGTGCACATGACATGGTTAGCTTGCACATCTGGGAAGGCACCATTAATGCTGAATAATATACAAAGGTTTCGGACTAACGAACTGTTAAGTGGCTGAAGTTGTCTATCGGGCAAGAATGTACAACATTTCACTTTCAAAACTCCAGCAGCTGGTCTCCTCAGTTCCCAAATGTTTACAAAGATGTTAAAGGAAGAGATGATGCAAGGCAGTGATAAACATGCCCCGTCTCAATTTTTTGAAACATGTTGCTGGCATCAAATTCAAAATTGGCATGTATCTTCCAAAAAACAATAACATTTTAGTTTGAGCCTTTGATTTTTTTTTTTTTTTTTGAGCCTTTGACTATTTTTGTTTCTGTAGTACATGGATTTTATCTTCATGTGGTTAATAATAATAAATAAATTAGTGAATAACTGAAAGAACGTTCATAGAGCCCCAGGGTGGCCCTTTAAGGTTTAGAGACACTTGATTGTATATTTTAGTTTCTTCATTTTTATGTAATTAATTCATGTTAAAAATATGTAATTTTAGAGAATACTTTTTAAATTTTTAGTTTTTGTTGGAAAATTATTATTTTAGAAAATAGTAAAAGAAAAATAAAATGAAAAAGAAAAGTGTTCTAGGAGTTGGTCTGTCTGAACTTTTGACTGGTAGTATACGCAATATGAACTAATCTAAATAAAGATAATGATATTTCAATGTTTTTTAAAGTAATCATATAATGAGATCAATGATTTGTTTAGAGAATAAATTCACATTTACTATTAATATACAATTTTGTTAGAGATATTTTTGTGAAAAAACTTTTATTTTGTGATCTTTTCATAGAAGATGGATCTTAATGTGATGGATCTTAATTTGGTGGAACATTGGTTTGGTTAACCTTAACACCCTTTGAAACATTAAAGGATTATGTGTGTAGAATTTAGTAATGCTAGAATTTATTTTAACAGGGAACTTTATTAATACTCTTTCCTTTATCTTGCATGCTGATTTTTTTTACTGTATCCTTTTGATGGGAAATTATTTGTGTTTTTATTAGTCATCCCACTGTTCTGCTGTCCTTTACAGTAACATTCCGCTGCCTGACTTTCTTATGTCTGCTGTGGAACTCTGCAGAATGCCTTGTGAAGTTTGTGAGCAATACAGTGGCATGCAGTCTTTTCCAGCTGTGGGGTTAGTAGACTGTAGAGGCTCACCCCTCCCCCATTCCTATAGTTCTTGCCTCACTTGTAACAGAACATCTGACATTTCAAACAAACGTGGAAGCAGACAACCTTGTCAAATAAACACAGCACGGTTTCTCTGGCTGCTTGGTCTGCTTCTCCAGAGCAAAGTCATTTTGGTATTACTATTATAAATTCATTGATTTAAGTAAGGCCTGTCATGATTACTTGATTAACATTAATTACTTTTGAAAAAAAATTGTTTAAAATGCACACTCGATTAATTGGCATAGCGATCACTTTGCATTTTGAAGGGTAAATTATGATTGTGCACAGGCCATTACAGGCTTCTTATAACCTATGCAGATAATGACTGAGGGCCCATAAGGCGACACTGGAGTTCCATTAATTCCATTTATTTATCCATGGTATTTACCATGTCAAGATGAAATTTGTGTTTTGTGTATCACCACAAATGAGAATATTACCATTTCTCATCAAATTTTATCTGGTTTTAGATTGTAGTAAATTATAGCCTACAAGTGTGGGAATAAATAACACATAAACAACCTTCATTTAGTTTCTCAGAAACGTGTTGGAATAGTTGTGTCATCTGATTTGTTAGTTTATATGTCAAGCAAATTGAAACATTTTGCTTTTATTGAGAGCAGTATATTGTAAAATGACTAAAGTTGCTGCACAGCGGACTGTCCACTGCCACCAGGCCTTTCCGAGACCAGCAGACAGAATGATGGATATGCAAAATTTGACATCGAACAAAGCGCTCCTTGCTGTAAAGTTTGTTTAAAGTCTGTAGCAACTAAAGGTAACAGCACAACCTTATTATTTCAGCATCTCGGACAGAGACACAGTGGAGTGAGAGATGCTAGCGGCAGCCAGCAAGTGCAACAATAGCTCTGTCTTTTTCACGCTGCACACCGCACGACAAGAAGGGGTCCCAGTGGAAAGAAATTATAGATGCAGTGATATTTCATATCGACAAAGATATGGTGCCCATACAGTGGAAGAAGATGGGATCATCCAGATGCTAAAAACAGTCGACCCCAGATATGAGCTACCAAACCAAAAGTAATTTTGCAGTTTATTGAAATTCATAGAGAAATTTATTTATTGCATTATTTTGGAAAAAGTATTTCTGAAACCAAGGGTTTTTCCTCCCAAGAGGCTATTTATGTTTATTTATTTAAGTTGTTAACTTGAGGTTGCACTTTTAAATCTGGTTAAACTGTTTTTTTTGTGTGTTTTCATTGTTAAAATAAAGTCACTTGAATGAGGTCTATGCTTTTTTTAATAAATAAAAAAAATGTAGGGGAAAAATTGGAAATCGGGTGTAGGTTTAAAAAATCTGAGATTTTAATTTTAGGCCATATCGCCCAGCCCTAATTTAAAAATATACTCTGTGTGTAAAGCAGCAGCTGAACTGTTTTTGATAAAGTCTTAAAATGCATATGAAACTAGTGCATAATTCATGGTCATGAGATCTAACTTAGTGACAAACCATAATGTGTAATTAGGTGTCATTGCCTCAACGTGAAGAGTCACGTTGGAGGTTGCACAGATTAATGGAAAGATGAATATGTAAGTCAGTCCTTTTTGCCATGATAAAAAAATCACAAATTGTGAAAGAGTTCTTTGAATCGCATTATTCAGCTAATGCTAATGGCTAACTATTATTTTATTATAGACTTATTACTTATTCCTTTATATTCTGAATTGCAGAACATGTGACCACAACTGATGTGATGCAGTGTGCCACATTATTAGGTAAGATTTTATCTGCAGCATGTTGTGGAATGTGGCATACAATAAACCGGTTACAATGTTTTATAGCGGGGTTTTCTTATGTGTGTGATGCAATGAAGATATTCTTTGAGAGAGTCAAGCCTTGACTTTCTGTCACCTGTGCAGGTGTTATTGGCAGTTGCGGAACCTTATCATATCTGGAGTATGGGGTGTTCAGAGTAAGGGAGAACTGTATTTGTACCAGTAGTAACCTATTAGTAATGTTCTTTTTTTTCCGGTCTTCTTCACTGTGCTTTCACACTTCTCCCTCTAATAGAGCTCAGTAAACATACACACATTGGGAATTTGTGTTTATCTGGGTCACACAAGAGCCTGACTTTGTCTAAGGCAGACACATGAGTGTACACACATCCATATGTCTTTGTGAGTCTCTGTACATTTTCTGCAAAAATATAAATAAAAAATGCAAATGTTTGCATTGAATTACATTAATACAAATAAATGAATTTAATCAAATGGAATCTCACTAGCAGATCTCTTACAGTAAATGCACCTATGTAAATAGGTATTCATATGAGTTTGGATGATTTTTTAAGTTAACTTATTGGAGTATACAGTGCATCAGGTCTCATTCTCCTGCTACTATGATGTGAACACATAAATCAACATGACAACCTGAGAACATTTTCTAAAAACAACCCTAGAGATGTCAATGCTGAAAAAAAAACTCAAATCAGAAACATACGTTAAACACAGAGAAGGGCATCAGTGTATTTAAGTACAGCTGCTGTTGAGGACAGAAGAAACGCTATTAAACAGCCTTCACTAAAATCGCAGAGAAGTTATAGGAACAGTCTACCTTTTGCTGATGACTTCATTTTTAAAAAAGTAAACCAAAAGAAGAATGGTTAAAAGATCTGAAGTCAAAATATTTACTGTTAGAAGTTACAGTTACCACAGATGATGACACAAGCATGGCATAATTTGATATTAAGTATTTCTGACGTTTCACTTTTTGCAACAAAAGGAAAAATTCCGTCAAAAGTACGGCTTCAAAACTTTAAATCCATTTGTGCTTGTAGCACCTTTTTCATAGCACTTATCAACAAAGCTGATAAACTGGCTACTAAGCCTTACGTGTCTAACTAAACATGAAAAACTTGTTTGAATTACTCTAGTTGTGCATGTTTTCAAATTATGTTGTGTATCAGTGTGTATTTTTAAGAGACAGGAAATTGAGCAATGTAAAGGATGCATGCAAAGAGCTCTGAAATGGTCCCACAAGTCCTATCCAGAGAGCTAGAAAGGAATGAGCAGGGCTAACACAGCATGATCTAGCACTACAGTAAGTGGTTAGATTGCTTCAGGCGTTCACATACGGCTAAACATAGACACAAAGCAGATTTTTACTGGAGTTAACAGTACTTAATGTGTTGAGAGAACAATATATGCATGTGATAGTACCAGAAATAAGAATCTGTGCTGATACCTAGGAAAAACTAAAAATATATAGCAATAAGACATAGCATAGATGAAATTAATTTTTTTTTTAATAAGCTAGAGTATAGCTCATTTACACAAGGTCTTCAGTCTGGGTTTAAAGACAGCTAGTGAAGTTTGTGCCACCGCTTGGGTGCCAGGATGGAGAAGAATCTTGGTGCTTATCTTCTGTGTGTTGTGAAGAATGGCAGGTCAAGCTTAGATGTACTTGATGCTCAGAGGGCTTGGATTGGGTTTTGACTATTGTTATCAAGTAGGGAGGGGCTGGCCCATATTGGCTTTGCAATGTGAATTTCAGGGTTTTGAATTTGATATGGTCAGCTACAGGAAGTCAGTGAAGGGAATGCAGCAGCAGAGTGTTGTGAGTGAACTTAGATTATGCATGAGGGCTTATGCCATGCTGCTGCATTTAGGATCATTTGCAATGGCCTGATGGACACAGGAAGACAAACCAGGAATCCTCCAGATTTTATAGGAGAAACTGACATGACTGAGAACATGAACCAAGAATAACTGGTCATACAGAATTGCACTAAAGCTTTGTGAATGTTCAGAAGAATGTCCAAAGTGTTCTTGAATAAAATACTAAGATCATGGTGAGGACCTGTAGTTCCTGGGATGTTCAGCAGCTTGGTCTTGCTGGGATTCAGCTTCAAATAGTGGACTACTATTCATGAAGAAATGCTAAGTTGTGACTAGAAAAAAGTGGGAAGGAAAGCATTTGTTGAGTGCCATCAACATAACAGTGAAAAGAGAAGGGAGGATATTACCAAGAGAGCAAGTGTAAAAAGAAAATTGAAGATGACCCAGCACAAAGATTTGTGGGACAACGGTAGTGTCTGCTCCAGGCTCCTCTCCAAGGTGCCTGATAAGACCCCCCTTCAGGCAGGACTCAAACTACTAGCATGCAGAGCCAGTGGTTCAAAGGCTGGCATGGATGGACAGGAGGATCTTGTGGCTGACTGTGTGAAAGGCTGCAGAGAGGTCCATTAGAATTAGGACCGATTACAGTTTTGCTTGAACTGTGCTTCCTAGTCACGGCTTTGTCTAGTACCTTGAACACTTCAAATTACTATAACTAATTACTAATTACTATTACTATTTTAACATCCTGTCAGCATGCCAACAGCACACTGTAAAGTGGAGCACAAAACCAGACTCTCTGATCCAACATCTGACATCTGGCAACCTTAGACTTATGGAGGTGTCACAGATACAGAAGTGCCTTTGGCAGGTGCTCTTATCCAGAGCAATGTACACGGGTGCTTTGTAGTCCACAAGAAAACATGTCCCTCACATTAGTAAGCCTAGACTTAAATTAAGATGAGAAAAGTCTTGATGCATGTTTTCGACCTCTGAGAAGAAGAGGATCAAGTTGGGCTGTGTTTTAAGAGGGCGAGTGTGACCTGTGGTCCGGTAAGTGCTGATAGGTAAGACAGAGCTGGACATTTTTGACTTTGTAGGCAAGCATTAGAGTTTTAAATCTAATGTGAGCAGCCACAGTGAAGGGTTTGCAGTGGCGGTGTGGTGTAAGAGTTTTTGTTGTATGGAAGACGTGGTGCTCCATTCTGAATCTGTAGAGGTTTTGTGGTCTTCCGAGGAAGGCCAGCAAGGAGCAAGTTACAGTAGTTCAGTCTTTTGATGACAAGTGACTGGATGAGTATCTGTGTGGTATCAGTGATGGAAAATGGATGAATTCTCTTAATGTTGTAAAGAAGGAACCTGCAAGTTTGGAGAGTGTCATGTCGGGCTCCCTGAAAGGACGCATTGCAGAACCAGAGTTTAGGAACACAAAAAGTCTTTAATAAAAAGTCACAGGGGAAATGAGCTCACTGAGCTCCAAACTCAAACCTAGCAGTCCCAACACGAAACTAAAGAGGGTCCCAGGAAATCCAGTCTTCCTGCGTGAACGAACCCGTGCTGCTGGGAACTTTCCTTAGTCTCCTGAGCCAAGTTACTGTTTGGGGCTATCCAGCCCGTAGTAATAATAATAATAATAATAATAATACATTTTATTTGTCAGCGCCTTTCACGACTCTCAAGGTCACTTTACAGAAAAATATATATACAAGTTCACATAAAAAGACATTAAAATACATATACATATAAAAGGACATTTTTAAGTACATATAGATCATAGTGGTATGAAATGTGAGAAAGTTAGTCAACTGGATGCTGCCAAGTCAGGCAGAAGAAATCATGGACCCTTGCTGGTGAGCGAGCGGACGTTAAGCAGCCCCAGGGAGACGCCGCAGCGGCCAGATCCATCGCCAGTCCCGCGGGGGAGGCTGACAAGCACAGCGCGGTCTAATGTCCGTCCGGCCGACTTTCCGGAGGGGTGATGGTGGGAAGACCACAGGGATGGCATGGGGTCCGTGCCGCCAGTGCCACAGCTCCGTCGCGAACCACGGTGGACACATCTCCGGTGAGGGAGCCGAGCGATGCCCAGGTGGTGGAGCAAAGCCAGCAGTGGAGAAGTCGGGTAGGAGCGGAGCACCAGGAGCTTGGCAACCGAGTACTGGAGGAGTGCAGTCGCCGGATTTAACCACTTCACAGGGTTCAAACAAAACCAGGCGAGCACAGTCCCTGTAAGCAGCCGGGTTGTCCTTATTTTAGCTCAGTAGCAGGCAGCAGAACGCGGCGTAGGTAAGGCCAGCCACGCACAGTACTTAATTTTCTCCTATGAGATGGTGTTTGCCACGAAAAAATATCGAAAATAATAGTAGAATATATAGACTATATATTGCTATATATTGATCAGATTAATAATTACATTAAATTATAACATTTTTTTAAAAAGCCAAACAAAAACATGCTAGACGGAGCGGCGTCAGTAGAACTCCACTGTATTGCCGCAGTGGAACTCGGCACACGAACACCTCCCGCCTGTGTGGAGAGATAGAGAATAACAGTCACTGAGGCTCACAGAAGCCAAAGGAGCTAAAGCTACTTAGCAGTAGCCTAGCCTGAAGAAGCCCTTCCACTGCCACTTGGAGAAGCTCTTCCGGAGTTGATCCCTTTGGCTCGTTCTTCCAGCCCAGCACTGTTTACAAACACACACGGAGGTTAAGCACGTCTGCAAAAACACACATACGAACCCGTACACGAGCATAGCCGCATGCTTACTGCTCAGTTGGCTGATGGTTGGGGCTATGGATCTGGGTTATGCAAATCCCCTGGACCACTGTGGAGGTCAGCTGTAGATTACACGTCACGCCTGTGCTGGCAGACACACACAGAGGTTACATAGGACTATTCTAGAACATGCTGGAGACCAGGCAGGGACAGTGGCTTGCTTTAGAGGCTCCAGGAGGACCTTTCCTCCTGCATGAAAGAGCCCAAGTCAAACCCTGGTGGAACTTAAACTATGTGTCTACGTCCGAATATGTCGGTGACAATGTTGGTGACCACGCACCGTTGTTCTGTCACAACGGTGCCTTTAAACTCCAACTAAACATGAACCACCTGGTCATGGCATCAGGTGCCTAACAACCCAGCTAATGTGCTCATTACTAACACCTGGGTATTAGACGACCGATGCCATGAACACAAGGCCTAAAACAAACTGAACTACTGGCAGCCTCTAGTGGCCACAACCCTCAGACCTGACAGAGAGATTGTAAACATGAGATGAAACTGAGAGCTCTTTGTCTAAGAGAACACCTAAATTTCATGCTTTTGATGTGGGAGTGATGCCAGAATTTCCAAAACCAATGACCAGGTCAAGTCTTGGGGATGCATCCCCTAAGGTGTACAGAAGCTCCGTTTTGCTGGAAGTTAGCTTCAGGTGACACGCTGTCATCCAGGAGGAAATGTCATTTAGACATGGAGAGATCCGGCCTGAGATCTGAGAGTCATTGGGAGGAAAGGAGAGGATTTGTCGTCAGTGTTGGAAGAAACCCTGAGAAGATATAATATCACCAAAACAGCGAATGTATAAGGAAAAGAGAAGGGGGACAAGCACTGAGGCAACACATTAGTGGAAAGTCTTAATGGGGTAGACATAGATCTATTCTATGACACCTGGTAACTGCAACACTCAAAGTAGGACACAATCCATTACCATGCAGAACCAGTGATTCCGAGAATCCAGTGATTTTGGTGAATGAAGCCAGGAGTACCTGATCATAGTATCAAAAGCTGCAAGATCTTAAAGAATTAGAAACGAAGACAGTTTAGCTGTTTTGGCTGCATGAAGCTCCTCAGTGACAGCTAAAAGTGCAGTTTCTGTAGAATGGGCTGCTTTGAATCCAGACTGGTTTGTATCATGAAGCCTATTCTGTGATAGAAATAGGTTGAGTTGGTTATATAAAGCACACTTCAGAACTTTGGAGAAGAAGGAAAGAAGAGATAGCAGTCTGTAGTTGTTCTCTGTAATGTTGAGTTTTGTCTTTTTTAGGATTGGTGTGACTACAGATGATTTGAAGATTGTTGGAAAATAGCCTGTTTCCATGGAGCCATTTATTTGTGAGTGTTATAAGGCTGAAGATCCGAGGATATGGTCAGAAGCGTGGGTAATGGGATTGGAAGTCGTGTAAGTAGTGATGTTGAAGGGTTGCAGGATGTCAGCACCTGAAGAATATCTTCCATGGAAAGCGGGGTAAAGCGGGTAAGTGGAAGGTGGTCAGTAGGATGACAGCAGGAGAGAGAGGTAATGACTGCTGAGAAGGATCGCCTGATCTTGTCACTTTTTTCAGCCAGCCTGTCTTCTGCTCTGATTCTTCTTGACCTTTCTTCAGCCTTCGACACGGTCAACCATCAGATCCTCCTGGCTACTCTCTCCAGCCTTGGGATATCGGGCACAGCCTGGCAACGGTTTGCGTTCTACCTTGATGACCGGAAGTACCAGGTAGCATGGCAAGGCTCCCAGTCTACCCCGCGAAGGGGTCCACTAGTGTTCCACAGGGCTCGGTCCTTGGACTGCTTCTCTTTTCTCTATATACTGGTTCTCTTGAGGATGTAATAACCTACTTTCCTACCACTTTTATGTAGATGACACTCAACTTATTTTCTCTTTCCCCTCCAGTGACGATCAGGTCTCAACCTGCATCTCAGACTGCCTGGCTGACATCTCCTCTTGGATGGTGGCTCACCACCTCAAGCTGAATCCCAGCAAGACTGAGCTTCTTTTCATCAAAGGGAGTCCATCACCAAGCAACGATCTCACTGTTTCTTTTGAGAACTTGGTTATTGTCCCCTCAAAGAATGTAAGAAATCTCTGTGTCATTCTAGATGAAGAACTGTCATTCTCGTCGCACGTTGACCACTTCTCCAGGACATGCAGATACCTTCTTTACAACATCAGAAGAATCCGACCCTTTCTCACCACTGAAGCTACATGGTTACTCGTCCAGTCTCTGGTCATCTCTAAACTTGACTACTGCAACTCTCTACTGACTGGACTTCCACTGAAGATAAGGAGACCACTTCAGCTGATTCAGAGTGCAGCTACGAGGTTAGTCTTCTTCAATGTTCCAAAATTCTCATACACCACGCCTCTACGGAACCTTCACTTGCTCCCTGTGGCCACTCGCATTAAGTTCAAGTCCTTAACACTTGCCTTCAAGGCCAAGAGCAGACTTGCACCTCCTTATCAGCACTCATCAAGCAGCATGTCGCTTCTCATCCTCTCAGAGCTTCAAGCACTGCTCGTCTTGAACCTCCGCTGCTGAAAAGAAGAGGAAGACAAGTTTAAGTATAGCTTTACAAGTATGGAGAACAGATGTGGACTGCTTAAGCACTGATGTACGTCGCTCTGGATAAGAGCATCTGCTAAACGTAACCGTAAACGAATAAGGTGCAGGGAGGAGCAGGAGGTTTGAGAAGTGAAGAAAATATGCCAAAGAGTTCGCGAAGGTTTGATACAGATTCTTCTAGCTTGGCTTTGAAGAGGGAAGACTTTGCAGCAGATATCTTGGTGGTGAGCTTAGATAGAAGAGAATGATATGAGAGAAGATCAGAATTAAGATACTATTTCCTCCACCTTCTTTCTGCTGCTACCAGTTCTCTTTTGTTGTTGCGGAGTAGTCGGATAGCCAGGGTGAAGGATGTGAACCTTGGAAGACAATGGACAAAGTTGGGTGAATGAGGACTGGAGAGAAGAGAAATGGGAATTGGTGGCCATTTCTACCGTTGAAGGATTGGAGTAATATGTTCTAAGTGGAAATAAGGATGACAGGATGGCAGAGGAAATGCTGTTGAAGAGAGTGGCTGGAGAAGGTCTGAAGAGAGAATGTCAATGACAGAAGATGATGGTCAGAGAAAGGTAGTCAGTGCAGTAGTGGCTTGATTGAAGACAAGGTCAAGGACATTACCCGCGTTATGGGTTGGAGGAGACTTGTGAGGTACAGAGCAAAAGATGACAGCAGTTCGAGGTATGTTGCAGGTTTGTTGCATGTCATTTGGAAGGTTTAAGTTACCAAGAAGAATATGTGGAGAGTCGTCATCTAGGAATGAACAGAGAAGGTTTCTAAAACCTCTGGGGGACGATAAGCAACAATGACATGGAGTCCGCTGGGATGAGTTACAGTGGCACAATGAAATTCAAAACTAAAATATTGAGGTGTGAACAGGAGTGAGGTGTGAAGTGCCATTTGTAGGAGAGAAGCAGTCCTGTGACTGCAAGAAAGCAAAAGCAGAGGTGAGAGCTGCTGGTGTTGCCAAATTGTCTGGTGTAATCCAAGTTTCAGTAAGAGCTAAGAAGTGAAATCAGTGAAAAGATTGAAGACCAGAGATGAAATCTGCCTTTCCTACAAAAGGTTGACAGTTCCACCACAAATCAAAAGTGAGTGGATGGACAGAGAAGGATTACTGTCCCCCCTGAGGAACACATCTTATAAGATGGTGGATTCTGTGTACACCTATTGGAGAAATACACATGTTGATAAAAACAGGCAGAAGCACAAAAAGCAAAGTTGGTTTCTAGTTTAGTACAGACATCAGAGAGTTCAAGGGTAGTGTTGTGTATTTTTCTTAGAGACCAGGAGACGTTTTGGGATTATCTTTGAAGCAGAAATTCCTCTTTATTCAGATACTCGCTGCTGGCGCTGCAGTCATCCAAAAGTCGTCTGACTGAGACAGTGTTACATTGTACTTTATACATTTAGGGGGCAGTGCTAAGATCTAGAGACAAGTAGCAGTCGGCACCATTCATACCAGTCCCCACCAGTCCTAATCCAATCATCACAACTACTCACAGACTGGGCAGAAGTGCCAAA
>JBBPCZ010134886.1:0-21776 GCA_037974445.1 Brycinus macrolepidotus | reverse complement strand
TACCTGCTGCGGAGGCTCAGGTCTTTTGGAGTGCAGGGGCCGCTCCTGAGGACCTTTTATGACTCTGTGGTGGCATCGGCCATCTTTTACAGTGTGGTCTGCTGGGCCAGCAGCATCTCCACTGGGGACAGAAAGAGACTGAACAGGCTGATCTGGAGGGCCAGCTCTGTTCTAGGATGCCCCCTGGACCCAGTGGAGGTGGTGAGTGACAGGGGAATGGTGACTAAGCTGTCATCCCTGTTGGACAATATCTCCCACCCCATGCAGGAGATTCTGACAGCACTGAGCAGCTCCTTCAGTGGCAGGCTGCTGCACCCACGATGTGGGACAGAGAGATTCTTCAGGTCTTTCCTTCCAACTGCTGTCAGATTGTACAACAAAGTCCTTGCAGTTGACCACACACGCACAGACAAACAAACACACACAACCAATACACCATGATAGTTTCTCTTATGTGCATTATCTGAGTAACCTGAGTGCAATTTTTCTGATGCAACACGTGCAATTTTTTTGGTGGAACTATTACTATTGGGCAAAATGTTCAATTTAAAATGTGCAATTTTTCTGGTGCATTTCTACTGTTAGTGTCAATGCCTGTCTCTCCATTGTGTACCTGTGTGTGTGTGTGTGTGTGTATGTACGTGTGTGTGTACCTACAGTATTCTTACATTTACTTATGTATCTACTCTGTATATATATATATATACATATACTCATTGTGTACATACATACTTATTGTGTACATACTCATTGTGTACATACATACAACTTGCCTACATATAGTTTACATATAGTTTACATATACATATACGTATATATTTTACAATATAAATGTCCATATTTATACTTAACTTTGTACTGTCCACTTTCTGCCATGACAAAGCAAATTCCCCACTTGTGGGACTAATAAAGGTTTATCTTATCTCTCTCTTATCTTATTCCAAGCTGTCCGATCATGTTCTGGCTTCTGAGTCACCTGATCAGTCTCAGCCATTTTCTCTTTTTAGTTTCCATGTTTAGTTTTGTTTTTATTTCTTTTAGTTCTGCATTAGTTCAGATAAGTTAATTCTTTCTTTTTCCCATGCTTCTTCTAAGCCATTATTACTTGGCTTTTTCTTTCTTTTCTTTTGATTTTTTTTTCTTTCAACACTCTCCTCTGGATCCTACTCTTTCAGGTCCTGCCCGGTTCATTTGGTAGCCACCTTTTTCCCACCAGTGTGTTTTTCCCACCAGTGTCCAGAGTTTAAGATTCTGAACTATCCAGTCTTACTGATGGATGTTACACACCTATCCAATAACTTCATTTCTGTCTAGTTTTTTGGCAGAGGAGACATGTAAAACATCTGACTGTTTTGAATGTGAAAAAAAAATCTATTACAGGCATCCCCTTGTGAAATGAATGTAATCCCTATTAGGTCCACTGATTCCAAAGTAAACATTTAGTAAAATGCTAATGTTAGCTGTGTGTTTCAGCTCGCAAATCCTCCCTGTTTCTGCCAGGAAAAAGAAATTTAATGGTTGGTGTAGCATAGTGGGTAGCACTGCTGCCCTCCATGCAGCAAACTGTGGTTCAGTTCCCCTGTCTGGGCAATAGGATCACATATACTACACCTGCAGGAGTCCTTTTGCAAGAATTCTAACACTACATTCACCTACATCTGTAACATGGTTTAACTGTGACTTGCTCTGGATAAGGGCATTTGCCAAATGCTTAAATTTTGATTAAATGCAATACTTTGCAATTAAAACTTCACACAAATGAAGCAGGATCCAATGAACATTACGTAGAGGAGACAAAATGTATTATTTTCAACAGTGAGGGGTCACCACCTGATTATCCCGCTTATATAACATCTTTTTACATACATTAAATAGACCAGCAAGCAGGAGTAACCAAAAGTATCCAGACAGCTCTTCTAATTAGTGAACTTAGTGAACTCTCCACAAAAAGCACTGCCAACAGAATAGGAAGGAGAAGCAGCACATCAGTCTACGGTCACAATATTCGAAGTCAAATGTTGGCCAGAGCTGTGCAAAGCACCCAGAGATGGAACAGTGGAACTATGTTTTGTATCATTGATATAATCCAATTTTCATTCAATAACTCTGAGGTGAGTTGGAATGTCATTTGTGATCCAGAACTAATAATCCAGTATCAGTAACTGACCTCGCTAATGCTTTTGTGGCTGAATGCATTCAATTCCTCACAGCATCTAAGATTAGACACTATTATTGCAGCAAAGGGAGGACAAACTCCCTATTAGTACCCTTGAGAAGAAACACTGGAGGAAGTGGTATCTACACACTTTTGGACATTTAGGGCTATTCTGCTGGCCACAAAAGCTCCAAAATTTAGAAATCACCTCCAGAAACTAACAAATGTCTTTTCCAACTAACAGACACATCTCCATCTGCCTCAGAGAGGAGAGAACGACTGTGTGGGAATTAATGTAGCATGTTCAAGAGGCACTTCCCCGTTTAAGAATTCATCAAGGTGTCTCAGCTCTCTGGGTAATTAACCCCACCATTCTGCCTCTCTTTCGAGGCCTTCTCTCTCCATCTCTCACTCCCTCAGAGCATGCCGCTCTTCAAAACAGCACACAGCGGCTTGCTGCACAAAATCATGAGCAAAATTATGAATTATGAGCTTGAAGATGAACAGTGCTACTGTTTTTAGATTTTTTAAACACTTTAGTCCATGTTTATAGGTATGTGTGTCATTCAGTGTCAGAAATGTCTATTAAGTTTATTAAGCAGGGATGCACTGAACATTTCTATAGCCAGTCCAGATTCTGTTTTCTTCACAGCCAAATTAGTTGATGGCTGATCTTTTTTTTTTGGGGGCAATTTTTATTTGCCCTTTTTATTCTGAAACTCGCACTGTGTGGGGTAAATGAACAAACATTTCCAGTACTTTTCGCTCTTCAATGAGCCAAGCTGGCATTTTAAATTCATAAATGAAAAACAGTTGTCTAAATAAATAATGTGAATCAAATTAAGTGCTCCACTGAAAAGTGGCTTCCTGTTCAGTACAATGAGTCCTGCAGAATCATTTCATTATATTTTGGTACAGGTGTAGCAGCAGCATTCAAAAACAGCAAGTGTACTTACTCAAGTGATGTTATTTAGCTCATACACACCACATCTTTAACTGTTAATTGTGTGTTTTGTGGTTTACTGAATTTAAACATGGGAAACCCTTTTTTCCCTGACCAGTATATGTACTGAACTTGCAGAAAATGGCCAAAATTTCAGAAAAGTGAAGTTTGTGTTCTGTAGAAGATGAGTACTTATTTTCACTCAGAAAATCAACAGAACATGTCTTTTGGCCATGGATGCTCAAACTTTTGCTAACAACCATATCAGATGTTTTTAAAGGTGTTGTGCTTCAGTTTCTCATTATAATGAATGAGATTTCTACCAGCATCCTGTAAAGCTTGTACAACCTAATAACACCCCTCCACCACCTCTCTCTCTCTCTCTCTCTCTCTCTGTCTCTCTCTCTCCCTCTCTTTCCTCTTTTTCTCCTCTACTCACCCCTCCATCTGGACCAGACCAGAGCTATTCCCAAACCAGCAGGTTGACTGTGTGTGTGTGTGTGTGTGTGTGTGTGTTTGTGTGTGTGCTCGCGTGTGCATATGTGTATGAGAGAGCTCATTCTCCATGCTGTGTGATGATGACTCCAGAGACAGAGAAACATGACATCTGTATATGTGTGTGGTCAAAGCACATGGAAGTAAAAATACACGGAAAATGCACAATAAATAAATAATGGAAAAAATCTGAAGAAAAAAAAAAGGCTGTCCAAGAAGAAAAATGCAACCTTAATGGGACAAAACTGTGCTGAGGTTAAGGTCAGGGTTGCTGTAGGTGGAGCAGAGTAACATTCACACACAAACACCAACAGTCACTAGTGCAGCTGTATTAACACATACACATAACACATACAATTTTTCTCTCTCTTTCTTTCTCTCTCTCTCTCACTCTCTCCTTTATCCTATTTCTTTCCCTTTCTTTTTGTGTCTCTTGTTATCTGTCTGTCTCAGTGACGTGACCCTCTATGACTTTGGAATGTTATGACAGTGTTGGAGAGACAGGAGAGAAGGTGAGAGAGGAGAGGAAGAGAGGAGAGAGAAGAGAGAGAGGGAGAGAGAAAGAAACTGAGAGAAGAGAAAGAGAGAAACTGAGAGAACAGAATGAGAGAGGAGAGAAAGGGGGGAGAAGAGAGAGAGAGACAGATACAAAGAGGAAAGAGAGAGAGACAGAGAGAGAAGAATGAGGGGGGACAGCAGCAGGTGGTTGTCATGGAAACAGAGCAGCTTGTAAAACGACTCACGTCAACAGTGTGTGGAGGAGAGAGAGATAGTGTGTGTGTATGTGTGTGTGTGTGTGTGTGTATGTGTGTGCGTGTGTGTGAGTGCGTGTGTCAGAGGGGAAAACGTCATGAAGTATGTACATGCCCCGTTCATAAGCCCAGGCAAGGGTTACACACACAATGAGGTGTTACAAAGCTCACACACACGCACATACACAGGTGTCGTAACAGATAAGGGAGGAAAGCTTTTACATCGCTTAAATTACTTTCACACACATACACAAACACACAAAGTTCATGTTGTTAACGGACAAACACATACATATAATTCAGATTTTTATCACCCTCATAAATGAGAAACACACACACAATTTCATTTGCTGGTCCCTGGTGTGCCCTGAAGTGTTTCATTTTTACAAGCTGACCATCACCTGCTCTGCTGTGTGTGTGCGTGTGTGTGTGTGCGTGTGTGTGTGTGTGTGTGCAAACATTGTCACAGAGCATTCTAATACACATAAAATGTGTGTGTGTGTGAGAGAGAGAGACAGAGATACATGCTTACATGTATGTGTGTGAGTATTCGACCTCTCTGAAGGCATTCTAGTGATGTTGTACAGCAACAGGGGAAATGTTTCCACAGTTGGTGTGTGCGCGCACGCTCGCGAGTGTGTGTGTGTGTGTGTGTGTGTGTGAGTGAGATACGTAAGTGTATGTGTTCCGCATGTGTCCAACCTCTGCACAGTCCACAGCTGGTGGTGGTGTGTGGTGACAGTGGAATGTGAGAGTGAGTGTGTGTGTGTGTGTGTGTGTGTCAGTGTAGGTTGAACTGACCTTGCTCGCTCCAGGCAGGAGGTGGAGCTTCACATAAGGATCGGCAAGTCCGTTAGAGTCCATGGCCTTTAGTCCCTGAGGCCAAAACACACACACAAACACAGAGACATCCTGTTATACACAGACGCACAGAGGTCTATCATGTCCTTATTTTGTCTCATGTGAGCACACAGAATTATCTAGATACGCATTCAACCTCTGACCCCTGCTTAGTACCATCCACCCCCCACCCACCCACACACACACACACACAAGTGTACATAAATACATGTTCATAAAAGCATTGATTGCATTTTGCTTTTCATGCAAATGAAAAAAAAATGTGTAGGGCTTGACCGATATGCAAATGTTATCACTGACACCGATTTAAAGATCTTAAAAAATGCAATAACTTATATCGGATATATTTTAAAATGGTCTAAAATAAAACTCCATTAGTTAAACATTGATTTACTGACTGATACGATTGTCACTCATCAATAAATGTGATTGTCACTTCTCACCTGTCAAATAAACAGCAGAAACACACAAACACTTAAATAATACAAATACTGTAGTGCTGGACCAGAGCATACCAGAATTCCTGTCATTTGTTTTTTCTCTAGTAATTTGTTTTTCTTATTTATAATTTTGTGCTATTGTGTTTATTAATATTAATTTTTCCTCAGTTTTTTCATCAGGAATGACTACATATATATTATTAGAAATTAATATCCTTGTGGCCATGTACACTTTCATCAATATTGGTTTTAAAGATTTAGCTTAGTAGCTCATTACCAGGTCATTATTTCAGCTAATGCGAATAAATGAAAAGTTATGCTGTACTAACCACTTTACTAGAAGCCACTACCTTTTGTTTCCACTAAGTGGGCACTTTCATAGAAACTCCTACCTTTATTACCAACATGGATCTACAAGGGAAACAAGCGAAAGTGAACGGTGTTTGTGTGCGTGTCATCTGTGAATTATTTGTCTTACCTACCTTTGCCTTATGGATAGTGCAATGCAGGCAGTTGTTCTCCTGGTCAAACAGTAGGGTAAACTCCAGCGTCCCCAGGTAAGCTAAAACGCACACACACACACACACACACACACACACACACACACACACACACACACACACACACACACACACACACACACATAAGTCACAGTGACCAATGCTCTATTGATTAAAGATAGCACCACACACATGCGCACACAGACATACCCATTCACATTTGTTTTCATACAGTACTGTGCAAAAGTATTAGCTACCTGAATTTTGTTTTTAAAGATTTAAAGATTTTTATGTATGACAAGATGTTTGCTTAGCCATTTCCAGACCTCCCCTCCTGGAAGCCCTTATATTAGTTTGTACTTACCACCAAGAACCTGGTTTGACACAATAAACACTTCATTAAATTAAATTAGGTGCTGCTAATGGAATTTCACAGATGTACCCAGTGGTTGGAGGCAAAGAGGAGAAACAAAACACCACCTTATTTAAAAAAACAATCTTAAAAATTTTATTTGCTTTGTTGCTTGTTTGCATTTATCCTGTGTTTTTGCTGGTACCTGGTAGAAAGGCACACTGCTAAGATAAATGGTCTTGAACAAAACAAGAAGTTTCCACATAAAAAGAAACATATTCATACACAAGCCCACATGCATACATGTACACCAGTGACTGAGCAGAGGCAGAGGAAACACAGATAGGAAAATTAAGAATAAATCAAATAATGCCGGAAGATTATTACTGTGGGTCTGAAACAAGGTCAGGACGATACACTTCAACAGGGGTGATTTAAGACTACACACATGCTGTGTTATTCACGAGAGTGTGCAGAAAACCTCCTTAGGGGCTTGTCTTACTTATCTGCAATTCTGACTCTCTTGTGCAATATTTACTACCACAAGAGCTGCAAGACATTCAGTGGCACTGTCTGACCATTTGTTGTAATTTCCAGATTTCATGCAAATATTCATGTCTTTGGATTAAGTAAAATACAAACAAAAACTTGATTGTATTGTAATTGTTTACCCTGAAGACGTACCAAAAGCAATCATAACTTATTTTTACGTGAGCTTCCATGTAAATGGGTGGAGCTAAGTAGGCTGTAGGCCGAGTAGGTAAATGTATCGTCCTGAACTTATGCTCATGCACAGTCCCTTTATCCAGTAGACATAGACTGAAAGTCACACACAAACCTTTAACAATGCATACTTAAGCTGCTATTTATTCTTGTTTATACTGTTATACTGTTTATACACAGTCTATTCTGTTTATACTGTTTGCACAATTCTCTACTACATTGCACATTTTTTTCAATCATTGCACATGTCGCACAACGTCTTATGTCTGTTGCACTATGTGTACACTGTGGAACCTGAGCTTCGCCATTTCGTCTCTCTCTATACTTGTATATGGCTGAGATGACAATAAAGTTCACTTTGACTGACTTGTGTCTAATTGAGTTGGTCATGACATCACAGAAACAAAAAACTGAAATTGAGCTGCTGTTGTATCTTAGTTCCCATATGTGGACTGTATAGACTGGGAAGTGAACAGTACATGTTAAAACTTTTATAATGTTTACAAACATTTTTATCAAATTTTATATAAAGAAAAAAAATTAGAAATTGTTTTTCCACAATATGAGGTTCTTATTTTTCTTTGCATTGTTTGAATACAATGCATTGTTTGCATTGTTTGAATACTACCACATGATTTTTAAATTTAAGTGACAAACCATTGTTATTATATATATTCAGCTAGTTTCGTGCTGATAAATTCTCACAAGATAATTTTTATGTCTTTAATTAATTAATTAATTATTATTTATTTCTACATGCAATATTTTAAAGGCCTAATAAAAATCCATTTTATATGCTTTTATTTTTCTTTCAGTTTTCTGTTTCTTTCATACTTTTTCCTTATCATGACCCTTACTGCATCTCATCCCCTTGCTCCAGGTCACTGGACTACTGAGCGTTTTTTTTTATCCATTGATTTCTGTATGTCCCACACCTGTGTTCCTTAGTATTTAAGTTCACACCCAGAAGTCTACGTCACCACTGTGTTCCTATCTTGTCCTAGTGGCCTTTCTCTGTTTGCTTGTCTTCCCATTTCATTTTGTGACCTTGTTCCTCATTAAACCTTTTTTTCTTTTTTGTGCTTATGCCTCCACTCATCTCACAACCATGACAGATGAATGGACCACCTACCGAGGTGCAGCTGACATCCCTCTACCCAGAGGAGAGCTTGGAGATCCGTCAACTCAACCAGTGTCTGGCAGCACAAGAGAATGGTTCCACACATCTCTGTGAGGTCATTGCAGGACTTTGGATGGTGCCTCTGGAGGTGCAACTTGAGATGGCCCCCACGGTGGATCCTCTGATGCTGACCTTGCCCAGAACATTACAGCAGTGACCCCGGTGCTTGCAAGAGCTTCCTGCTTGGCTTCCGGTTGTATTTCACTCTGGCTACTCGCATGCCTAGAAAATAGTCGTGCCAACATTGCTGCTCTTGGGGAAAGCTATACGGACCAGTGCCAATGAGAGCTTCATGTCCTGCTTCAGGGTGATTTTCAACCATCCTGAGCACGGGCAGATATCCCCTCTGGTTATGGCAGGTCTCCTCTTCTGTCACTGACTACACTATCCAGTTCCAGATCCTTGCAGTGGAGAGTGGATGGAACAAGCTTGTCCTTCTCATCGCCAAGCTGGTCTCTGCCAGGAGCTTCAGACCAAGCGTGCATGTCGGGATGCTGCCCTTCTGACAGATGGTGTCATTACTCTGACCATTAGTCTGGACTGACAACAGCGGGAGCAGTAGTCTCCACCTTAGGGCTCCTGGATTCTGGGTCAGCTGGCAATATTATTTTCCCCAAGCTTACTCAGCCCTTTCGTGTCCCCCTGCATCCTTTACCAGTCCCTGTGTCAATTAGCTCCATTGACAGCTGCCTTATCAGCGATTTTCACTCAAATCACAGCCCCTTTGTTTATCTTTTCCTTTAGCTCTAACCCCATTCAGGTCCTCGTCCTCTCCCAGCTGTCCATTGATTTAGTTTTAGTTCTTCCCTGGTTCTGCTTACACAAGCCCCTGGTCAGCTGGTGCTCAGGCTGTGTTGGCCTTTAGCACCACCATACTTTGTTAATATTGTTCTGTGGGACATGTTGGGGCATTTTGTGACATGCTACATTGATGACATTTTAATATATTCTCCATCATTAGAAGAACTGGTTAAACATGTTACAACAGTAATGACTGACTGCTCATCCACGGGTTATATACAATAGCAGAGAAATGTGAATTCCATTGTACCGTGATTTCATTTCTAGGCTATCCTATATAGGGCCCAGTGGTCTAGAAATGACCTCAGGCCATGATGGAATGGCCTGAACCAACCACAGTTAAGCAACTGGCATGGTTTTTGGGGTTTGCCAATTTCTACTGGCGGTTTATTCAGTGATTCATTTCTGTCACCACACTGCTAACTTCCCTCTTCTGAGGAAGTCCCAGTTGCCTCATCTGGAATTCAGATGCCAGGGCGGGGTTCACCCAACTCGAGCAGCTTTTCATCACTAACCCCATTATTAAAGTGCCCGTCTCAGCTAAGCTTTTTGTCATAGAGGTTGATGCCTTGAAGGTGGGGTTGTGGCAGTTTGATCCGCACCACAGGACCCCAGAGAAACCAGAGTTTCCTTTTGACATTTCACAAAGCTCACTGTGGCAGAGTGTAATTATGACATAGGCAACCACAAACTGCCACATTAGGGGTGTGGCACCTTTTCACGGTATTAACTGATCTCTGGAACCTAGAGTGTATCCGGCAGACAAGTCAGTAAAATACCCATCAAACAAGGCGGGCCTTGTTTTTTCTAGATCATTTTTTCAACTTCATCATTACCTATATGCCAGGTACCAAGAACGACAAAGCAGATGCTCTATCAATGCATTATGTTTCCGGAGAGTCCATGCCCATTATTCTGTCTGTCTGGCTTGTGGTGTGTTCCCGGTGGTCCCAGTTTGTCAGTTCAAATTGCAGGCCAACAGACGTAGGAGAGATACCCATGAATTCTACTTCGATACCTATTGGGCTGGAAGGGGTTTGCCCCCAAGAAACAGAGTTGCATTCCCGCAAGGTAAATCCTAGACCAAAGTCTCAAGGACAAGTTTCATTGGTCCTGACCCGGTTAGCCGGCACCACACCCACTTGATCTCCCACCTCGTTCCATGCCTGGCACGCTACTCAACTTGCTCAGTCCACTGTACCTACTTGTTCTAAAGGCAGACCCCCAGGCCAACCCTGTCCTTCCGAATGCCCTCTGGGCCCCATCAGCACACTCCACCTGAACACCTCTCCTGTCAGAAGTCATCCTACGTTGGGGCCCAAGAATGGGTGGGGTAACGTCATGACCCCTACTACACCTCATCCAGAGAGGACACTCCCAGGCTCTTGGACCCCAGACTACTGAGCCTGTTTTCGTCCTGCGTTTTTTAGTATTTAAGTTCACCATTTTGACCAGAAGCATTCCCCTTTGTGGTCATATCTGGTGTGTAGGTGGACTCTCACATGCTAGTGGTTTTTCTTGGTTTCTTGGTTTCTCGTTTTTTTTTTTGTTTCTGATTCTGTGTATGTTGTTTCCCTCTTTCAGTTTGTGTTTTATTTTGACTGTTGAGCACTTTTGCCTCCATTTGTCTCACAACCATGGCACTCATTGAAACAACTTAAATTCTCTATTTTTTGTGTAATTCTGTGCATTATGTTTTTTACTATTTTAATTTCATATTTTTAATCTCAAAATCTTCACAAAAAAAACATACCAAAATGTGTAAGCAATTTGGTATGTCTCTAGCTTAAATACACGTAATAAATATGATGTAACCCTCCTAGCTCCGTTATGCTTACTAGTTTCTGCTTGATTGTTAGCTTTCTCTCTGTAAGTTTGTACGATTCAAGTGGGGGAGACTGTAAGGAAGTCAGCTTTGTTAAAGTTGTGTGGGTGAGAGGAGCCACATCGGCCATGTCATTGTTTTGAGGACTGCATGCATAAACAGGACATGAAGGTTAGGACTAGCTGGTATCTATTGAAAAAAGAGAATGCTGCCAAAATACACTGACTATTTAGTGGACATTAGAAAGCTTTTGACATACTTTCTAAATGGATAAGCAACATGTATGAGCAAAATTAACCTACGTAGAAGGGAAAGTTGGTTTGTACTTTCTGATTTATTTCAGTTTGAAAGCATGAGCTGATTTTAAAAGAGGTCCAAGCCTGGTAAGAAGATAAACCTGGTAACCTTGGAAGTATGAAGCGCACACAGATAATCCCAGTTAATGCACATGCAATTGATTGACCACATATGATTCTGTGTAACTGTAGACATTTGTGTGCACATACATCATTTGGAAACACCATTTGGGACATGTTTTTGTTTTAGTGAAACCCATTCATATAGAAGGTATAGGTGGGAGGAATGCCCTTACATTTACAAACGTGGATATAATACTTACCCATAACGATAACTGGGTTAACCATCACAGAAATGCCAGGGGTAGGTCATCTAGATAAAGTGGTATATAGGCACACTGAATTTCAGGAATATTATTTATGTAAGATCCAACCAAACACATATTTTTCCAAAACAGCTGTAGCATGGCTGCATGACCTCCCGAATCCAGCAATGCATGAACATCTTGCTGTGGGAACTTTCCTGTCTCTGCTGTGACCACTCCAGCATGGTGGTACACACTGTCAAAGTCCTGCATTCAAATTAAGTTCTTGGTCTACAGTCCTCACTACAACATGTCCAACCTTTTGTCCAGTCTTATTGCTGTGAGAATACTGCTCCCAAACTTTTTAGTCTATTCATTGCCTCTCTGTCATGCGCTAATTCCACAAAGCAAGTAAAAATTCTCACATATGTGACTTTTGGCCACTTTCTCATATCATCCTTCCATCTATGGTAGAAAGATGAGGCAAGGCAATATAACTTTTAAATAGTTTTAGTGTGTTCCCACATTTTTGTTGCTGGCAAATATAAGATTTAGTGCATCTACACTGCACTGTTCTGAACTGTTCTGCCAGTTCCGTTCTGTTGGTTTTGAACAAAATAAACAAAAGGGAACAATGAAGTCATTATTAGCAATTATTTATATGGAAAATAACCATCAACCAAAATTTATTTGTGACAAGCTTTCTTGTAAAGTGATAAAAAAAGGTACTTTTTAGCCATAAGGTGCGACCGATTTGTTCAGGTTTAACAGTTTCTTATAGTGCCATAATTGGGGACTTACTGTCGTCATCGTCAGAGTCAGCAAACTCCTTCTCTTCTCCATTTTGCTCCCTCTCTCCATCCCTCTCTCCGTCCGGGTCCCTGTTTGTGGGGGTGTGTTTTTGGCGAGGTGGGGGTGGGGTCAGTGGAAAGTCGTGGAAGCGAGGGAAGAAGTCAGAGATTTGTGGAATCGGCAGGATTGGTCCAGGACATACATTTATAGCGAAGTGTTCCTGCATGGAGATCCTGAGAGGTGAGGAAGGTGGGGCGGAAGGAAGGGGGGAGGAGGAAGACGAGGGTGAGGACGGAGGGATGGAAAGGTGAGGGGAGGGAAGGGCAGAGTGGGCGGCAGGGGGGGGCTTAGATAGGCTCATCTGGACCAGAAGGAGGACTCTGGGAGTTGAGAGAGAGAGAGAGAAAGAAAGAGAAAGAAACAGGGTGAGAGAAAGACAGAGATAGAAGGGAGAAATAGGGAATGTGGTAAAATGAAGACACAGAGATGTGAAAGAGGTGAGGGATGAAACAAGGTAAGTGAGAGAAAGAGAAAAAAACAAAGGGGAAGAGAGATTGTTAGTTGCTATTTAGGACAATTCTATATTTTTATTTCTGGTTTGTTTCCTGATTTTTGATTAATGATCTCATAAATAACTTATTATCTAATGTTCTATTTCTTTTCTCAGCGAGAAAAAGAAAGGACAAGGACAAAGAGAGAGAAGAGAGAAAGGAAGCGAGAGACAGAAAAAAAGAAAAAATAGATACAGGAGAGAGAGAAGAGAAAAAGGTTAAAGTCAAATCTGTGGAAGTGCATTCATTTAATCTCCTTTCAGCAGCAGTTTGTGTGTGTGAGTGTGTGTGTACAAATATGTGTATAATGTTAGCCTCATTACTTCTGATGGCTATTTACTCCATCACCATGAACTTTACTGCAACAAGTTCCACCCACCCCCACACACACACACACACATACACACACACACATTTATGTATTATGCAGTTGTTGTCTGGTTTTGGTCATTAGTAATGTTGAATTTACTCATCCATCCGGTAATTCTGACAAACTACATTACACTATAGTGAATGTAAGGGGCGATATAACTTCTATTTTAAAAGCATGTAATAATGTTTCAATCCTGGTTCCCAAACGGTGGAACACAGGGGCCCTGGAGGTATGTCAATAAATTTAAACATTTACACATTTATATTTAATTTCATTTTAATTTCATTCCGTTACTCAATAAGTGAGTGAGATAATTGTAATGTGCTGCACATGGAAAACTCTCGCTCTAATCGTTCAGCTCAGTTGGTCTCTATTTATTATTTGCTATTTGTGTTTATTAGTTTGTGTCCCTCTGTGTGCAGGAATCAAATGACTGTCTTTTACTAACTGCAAGGCACGTATACTCTTTGTTAACTGTGTTTGAGTTATTTATTCATTTGTAGCCTGCTTTGATTAGCACTTATTTGTAGTGCTGCTTCATGTAATGCTGTTAAATGAGTGGAGGTTGTTTCTGTGATCTACGTGTTTCTGAATATTTTGTTATTCACTGTTCATTTTATTCTCACACTCATACATACAAATACTATATGAACAAAAGGATGTGGACACACCTGACCTGACTTCCTATTTTAAAACTATGGGGATTAATATGGAGTTGCCCTTCTTTACGGCAACAATGTTTCCACTCTTCTGAGGTGACTTTCCAGAAGATCTTGGAGTGCGTCTGTGAGAATTTTTGCCAATTCAGCCGAAAGAGCTTTAGGGAAGTCAGTAACTGATGCTGGACAAGAAGGCCAGTCTCACAATCAATGAATTCCTAGTCAGCCCAAACATCTTTTATTGGGTTGAGGTCAAAGTTCTGTGCAGGCCACTGGAGTCCCTCCACACCAAACTCATCATACCATGTGTTTATGGACCTCGGTTTGCCACAAAACTGAAAGAATAAATTAGTGTAAAATATCTTTGGATGCCGTAGCATTAACATTACTCCTCACTAGAACTAGGGGGCCAAGCTCAAACTCCAAAAAACAACGCTAGACTATTTTCCCTCCTCAAAACTTTACTGTTGCCACTATATATTTCAGTAGGCAGGGCTCTCCTGACATCCGCTAAACTCAGATTCATCCATCAGACTGCCATATAGTGAAGCAGCATTCATCACTCCAGAGAATGCATTTAGTCTGACAGGTGGGAGACACACACATCAGGAGATCTACACACAGCAATTCAAATGTAAATGAAAGTAAAACAAAATGCTGACAGTTACAGCACCATGATTTCTCATGTTATATACATCGATATAATAACACAAAAGCAAATACTATTATTTAAAAAAAAAACACAATAAATTATTTTTTATGACTGATCTCTTGCAATTAGTGTCAGTTTCTGGTATAAAGCATCTTGCACTAACACTGTATGTATGAAAGGTCAATGTGTGCGCAGTAGCAGTAGCAGATGTAGCAGTCACACTCCCACATCACTTGTGCTAAACAGTCAGCTCTGTGTGAAATATGGAGAGGAAACTTTTTTTTAGCCAAAACTCAGTGTGATGATTTTTCCACTTAGCCACTCTTTGGTGTGGTGTTGGAAATATTATCAATATTATCAGTAATAAAGGCTTTAGGCTATTTACTTTTTTCACTGACAACTGTTCCAAAAAGTACATCCCAAAGCTAAGAACAACAGCAGCCACCGTGACACCTAAATCGTCTGTACTCCAGTCCATTATCGATAACAGTGTTACATGCAGTGTCAGAAACTACATAAGCAATGATGATGATTCAGGCATAAAGTTTGCATCATGCTCACTGGTGGGGTACAAGCTTGTTGGCTACGTAAGCCTCTTAGCTCCAGTGCAACAAAAAAGCGAACGGAGGGTGGTCCCACACCAGTGATGTACACAGTCACTGTAGGTTAACACCGACCAGAGATAATAGCTGTTGGAGCGGAGATGCGCACCCCACATACACACACTGAATTTTGGCTAGAATGTTTCTGGCAGTGCAAAGTAGTTTATTTGATTATATATTCTACTGATATTTCAGATTAAACCCAAACAGTATTTTGCCATTTAGTTATAGTCAATTATAACAAAACATTGTGTGTGTGCTTGTATATATATATAGAGAGAGAGAGAGAAAGAGAGAGAGAGAGAGAGAGAGAGAGAGAAATACTGATGATCCAGGTCATTATTTTATTTACTGATGACAGACACACAAACACACACACAGACAGTTGTTTCTGTTTCTTTTCAACATTCAGGGAAGCGTGAAATTTACTGTGTGTGGTACGCTACAGATGCAGCAAATAGAGATTAAGCTGAAAAATGCTGTAATGATCCTTTAATATGTTACATTATAGCATGAGGTCCTTGATAGGAAACCTTGCCTTTCAGCCTCAGTGTGATTTAAATGAGCTCCAATTCTGAAACGTGTGTGTGTGTGTTTACGCCTCATGGTTACACAGACGGCACTTCATCTCCACTCTGTTCTCCACTCATCTGTTTACGCCTCATCATCCATCTCTCTGCTTTTCATCTCCACTCTCATCCCTCGCTCCGACAGACAGGGTTCAGGAAGTAGATCACATCCAGTGCTAATAATAGCATGTGTAATATTTCACATTACAGCATGACAAAAAATAACTCAGATTTATATACAACAAACACACAACTGAACACATAAATACAACACATGGTTTTGTAATCTTTCAAATTGTTTACATAAAAGAGAAATGCTTTCAGTACACACACACACACACACACACACACACAGTTATACACACATCATACATATATATACATACATGCACATACACGTGTGTGTGAGTGTGTACATACTCACACACACTCCTGTACACATACTTAACACCAGCATTTAAACATACACAATCAATTAATAAGGCTACACAGACACAAACTTACAGCATCCAGCATCACACACAAACACACACACAAACACCCCACCTCCCATTTGAGCCACACACGTCATCACTCTGAATTACACACATGCCGTCAGTTTGACTCATGCACACACACACACACATGCTCAATGACATGTCAATGCACATGTGCGTTTAATGACATGTCAACACACACTCATGAACGCACACAGGAGTCCACACATGACGCAACAACAACAAAAAAATCAATCATGTGTGAAAATACACACACAAGTACACATAATAAAAATCCTCACTGATGTTCAAACAAACAGGTGTATGCGTGCATGTGTGTGTGTATAAACTCTATCCACCTGTTAATGTCTCCGTGTCTGTGGATAAACATGTGCAGGTATGTACAAGCACACGTGCGCGTGAGCGCGCGCGCGCGCACACACACACACACTTACCCAGTGCGGGTCTTCATCTGCTCCAGTGCTCCATCTTGTCTTCTTTCTGTCCGTTATACACTGAGATGAACACAATTCACAGCAGCCTCATTCAATATACACTCCACCCTCTCTCCCCCTCTCTCTCTCTCTCTCTCTAACACACACTCACTCACTCTCTTTCCCCTTTCCCTCTGTCTGTTCCCCCTACTCGCCCCCTCCTTTTTTCCAGCTCTCCCTTTCTCCTCCCTCTCCTCCTTTCTCCCTCTTTCTCTCTTTCTCAGTCACAGTTACCTTGATCTTTTTCTCTTTGTCCTTCATTCTTTTGGTCTCTCTCTTTCTCTCTCTCGCTCTTATACTCTTTCTGTCACAGCCTGTTAACTCATCCCCCTTTCTTTCTTTCTCTCTCTCTGTCTCTCTCTCTGTTTCTTGGTTTGTCTCAGTTGTATCATTTTTTGATTCTCTGTGAGCAACATTCACTGATCTGCCAGAGAGAAGGAGAGAGAGAGAAAGAGAGAGAGAGAGAGAGAGAGAGAGAGAGGAATGATAAAAGAGGTAGAAAAATTAAGGTGAAAAATGTGATAGAAAGAGAAAAGAGAGATGAGAGAAATCAAGAAAGAGAGTGAGTTAGTGAGATATATGGGAGTGATAAAGAGAAAATTACATGAAAAAAATTATTAGTTAAAGAAGTAATCCTCTACACGTCTATGAGACCCAGATAGGATATTTCTCCATAGTTCACAATAGTTTTTATTTCCATCAATGTTTCATTCAGGCCATCTGCTGTTCTCTGCTCTCTTTTCTTCACTTCTGCAAAAACATGATTTGTCCAAGGACCGGCCGTACAGGAACAATAGCTGTTACTGCAAAAAAATATTGATAGTTCACTCAATGGGGGGAAAAAAAGAAAAGCTGTTGGTTCAGCAGAAGACCTGCCTCAGCAGCCGAAACAAAAGCTCTGGAGGCGTCGTGGAGTTTTAAGCCTGACAGCAACATTTGGAGTCAGAGATAAACAAAAGCTTTGCTGCTGCAAGCAGTGAAGCCATGCCTATTCACTTTGGGCTCAGCCATCGGGCCAACTTTTCACACTGATAAATCACTTCACAAATTTTGTTCAGTGTATCTGAAAAGTGTAATGAACAACTATGTCCATTCCCCAAAAAATATTCCAAGTGAAACAATAAGTGTGAATGAGCATAAGCCTGTAGCATACTGTTCTTTCATATGTCCTAAACATGGAAAAGTATCTAAAGAACTTATTCAACGCTTAAAGGAGAGCTTCAGTAGTCCCCTTGTTAACTATTAGAACACAAACTGTACTTTTGATAACCTGAACAAGAAATAGAGATATTAAAAACATAGCCAGCAGACCTGACTCTGAAGGCTCAAAAAGCATGGCTTGACCAGGATGCTGTGCAGAGCAAGTACTGGCAACGAGCTTCATTACACTACTAATATGTGCCACACCCATGGGCCTCGAACCTGCCTAAGTGGTAGACTGGTGGTGCCACTGCAGGGCCTCAGTGACTGAACAAGGAGTCTGTAACACAGAGGGCATGTCAAAAAGAGAAAAGCAATGTTCTGCAAAAAACTCTTGATAAAACTAATAACATTAATTTCCAAATCACCCCATGCGAGCCATGGCTTGATGGAGCAGTGGGCTTTAGTTTCCTGGTGAGAGGTGAAGATAGGCCAAGCCATGTTTCAAGCCAAGTCAAATAGGAGTATTGTTATTCAGCCATATATATATTACACAGTGAAATGAAACAGCGTGCCTCCAGGACCATGTTGCAACGCAAGAACAAAGACAGAATAGCATAAGAGTACATGAGTGCAGACAGAACAAAAAATACACAGAGTGTAAAGAGAGCAAGAGAGAGAGTGCAAGAAAAAAATAAGAGCAACAAAACAACAGGACAAGACAACATTTAGTGTAGTAGACAAAAGCAGCTGCAGTTTGAATGACAAAAACATTATGACCAATACCGTATTATAGCAGTAATATTGTTGAGTATGCAAAATGCAAATATTGTGGTAGACAGCAATAAATAATAGTAGTGCAAATAATGGCAATGCAGAAAATGGGGCAGCTGGTGGCCTCGTGGTTAGGAAGATGCCCTCACGATCAAAAGGCTGTGGGTTTGAATCCCAGGACTGCCAGTGGCACCACTGAGGTACCCGTGGGCAAGGTAGTAACCCACACACTGCTCCCAGGTGCTGTGTCGCTGGCTGCCCACTGCTGCTTGGGTGAATGGGTTAAATGCAGAGAACAATTTTGTGCTGTTCACAATGTGTGCTGTGTTCATGTATGACAAATTTACACTTACATTTTACAAAATGTAAGGACATATAATAACTAAAGGGGTATTTACAGTTGCAACTGTGGTGTAAGTTGTTTGTTTCAGGCAGAACAGTTCAGTGCGTATATAAACTGTGTTGGGAGAAGGAAGTTTGGGGTGTGTTTATACGTGTGTGTCTGTGTGTGGATACAGTGTATGATTTAGTTCTGATTGAGGAGTCTAATGGCCTGAGGGAAGAAACTTTTCTCCTTTCTGGCAGTGGAAGCTATGCGACAAAACCTTTTGCCAGAGGGAAGAGGGAGGGTGTGTGGGGTCATCCACAATGCTGGATGCTTTGCAGATGCTGTGTGTGGTGTAAATGTTTGTGATGGAGGAGAAAGAGACCCCAATAATCTTCTCAGCTGTCCTCACTATCCCCTGTAGGGTCTTGCGGCCTGAAATTTTCATACCACACCATGGTGCAACTTCACAGGATACTCTTGATAGTCCCTCTGTAAAATGTGGTGAGGATTGGAGAAGTGCACTCTCCTCAGTCTCCACAGGAAGTAGAGATGCTGTTGGGCCTTCTTGGCGATGGAGCTGGTGTTATGTCATCAGCAAACTTGATGATGGTTTGAGCAGTGCATTGATGCACAGACATGGGTTGAGCAAACAGCCCTGGGGGACACCTGTGCTCAGCATGGTGGTGCTGGAGATGTTGCTCCCAATCCTAACGGACTGAGTCAGGAAGTCAAGAAGTCAGGATCCAGTTGGAGAGGGAGGTGATCAGGCCCAGCAGTCTCAACTTCCCAATCAGATGGTGAGGAATAATGGTGTTGAATGGTGAACTGAGGTTTATGAACAGCATTTGACATTGACAGTGTTGCTCAGAGAGATATTAAAGATGTCTGTAAGAACATCTGCCAGCTGGTCTGCACATCCTCTGAGCACACGACCAGGAATGTTGCCTGGTCAGGCAGCCTTCTGTGGGTTGACTATAAGCAGAGTCCTCACTGTACCCATGGTCATTCAGAGCACCTGGTAGCTGGGGGTGGGGTTGTCTTCCTCACTGCCATGTCATTTTGTGCTTGAAACCATGCATACAAGTGATTCAGCAAATCTGGAAGGAAGGCCTCACCATCACAGGCAGGAGGAGATGCCCTACAGTTGCTGATGGCCCGCATGCTGTACATCCCAAGAGTCATGAAATGGTTGTGGATTTTCTGAGCATGTGCACGCTTCACTGCTCTGATGGCCCAGGACAGGTTGGCCCTGGCTGTTCTCAGGGCAGCCTTATCACCTAATCTGAAGGCAGTGTCTCAGGTTCTTAGCAGCACACACACCTCCAGAGTCACCCATGGCTTCTTTTTGGAGAATGTGGTGATGGTCCTTGGGTCCCTAGTGTCAGCAGCCATGCCTGGAAGTGTCAAGCCCCCAGCCAAGACCCCTTCTTCCCTACCTAGCTCATTTTCTGTCTCTTCCAAAAACTGGGACCTCCAGGAAGTCTTCAGTAAGCAGTAATGATTGTGGCATCAACCTTTGCCTGGCATCACTCTCCCTAGTGTCCAGCTATTTTCTCTTTCCAGCCCCAAAAAGAGGACCATGGAGGATTACATCCATGAGGCTCCAGTACTCTGCTTCATATGGCCCTTCACTTAGCTGATGGGGCCTGGGTTTTTCTTCATGGGAGGAAGGACAGAGACCTCTACCCCTGCACTGACTACCGGGACCTTAACTAAATAACAGTCACAGTGCTGCTTACCCCTCATGATCTCTGCCTTTTAGGCACTGCGGTAGGCATCCATTTTCACCAAATTGGACCTTTGCAGGGTGATATAATCTTTCCCAGATGAGCTTCATTACCGCTTTGAGGAGTTACGAATACCCTATCATGCTTTTTGGATTAATGAACACACTGGCCATCTTCCAGCCATGAATCAGTGAAGTCTTGAGGGACGCCCCGAACCGCTATCCTTTTGTCCACCTTGACGATATCTTCATGTTCTACACATCAGGACGGTCCTCAAGCTTCTTCTGGAGCACCACCTGTTTGTCAAGCTGGAGAAGTCCCCAGTTATCACATTTCTCAGGTTTGTGGGCTGGCTGAGGTGGACCCTTCTAAGGTGAGGGTGCTGGTGAACTGACCATCTCTTATGTTGCTCTGCTGCTCAAACCCCTCAGGGTGTTTTGGTGCATACTGGAGGCCCAGAACACTGCTCTAAAATTACTGCTTCCGGATCCCAACACTTGTTCATAGTGGAGGTTAACACGTCCAACGTGGGCATAGGGACTGTTCTCTCGCAGCAACCAGGCTCTGACTGCAAGCTACAACCTTGTGCCTTCTATTTGCATGACCCTCATGGAATGTAACTACATCAGAGTCTGGGAGCTTCTGGCAGTTAAACTGGTCCTGGAGGAGTGGAAGCAGTGGCTGGATAGGGCTTAACACTCATTTGTGGTCTGGATGGACCACAAGAACCTGGTGTACATCAAGCAGACTAAATGCCTAAACCCCTGCTGGGCCAGATGGGCCCTCTTCTTCACCAGGTTCCAGTTCACCTTGTCCAACTGGATAGGGCCAAAAATTGACATTAGGAGCCACCACACACAGTTGTCTCCCCTAGTCCATTATTGCCAGAGCACTAATCCTGGCCCCAGTTTGGTGGGACAAAGACATGGCTGTTAATCAGAATCAGAATCAGAATCAGAATCGCGTTTATTGGCCAAGTATGTGCGAGCACATACAAGGAATTTGATTCCG
>JBBPCZ010134874.1:16921-21778 GCA_037974445.1 Brycinus macrolepidotus | reverse complement strand
TACATATATATATGAGAGAGAGAGAGAGATGAAATGAGGGAGGAGCATTTGCTTCAAATGTCTGGTCAACAGCTGTCTGATGGTGATGTGCAGAGCATTGCTCCAGTCCCTCCCACTGATGTAAACATCAACTATTTGAAAAGGCCAGCTATAGCAGCACCGTTTGTCCAGATTACTGATATTTCAGTATTGACCAGTCAGGAACCAGTAGTAATTTAGTACCAGGTTTTGATACTCATCCCTAATTTTAGTGGTATAGTAATATAGTAGTATAGTAAACCTGGGCCA
Organism: Brycinus macrolepidotus; assembly: GCA_037974445.1. Lineage (NCBI taxonomy): Eukaryota > Metazoa > Chordata > Actinopteri > Characiformes > Alestidae > Brycinus > Brycinus macrolepidotus. The sequence goes on along the minus strand of JBBPCZ010134874.1, from coordinate 21,490 downwards.
AAACTTCATGGTACTCCATTGTATTCTGAGCAAACAGAATTATGAACTATGCTAAAGCAACGGTACACACAAAATACACCCTACCAGTTTCAGGAGGATTCTAGTGTAGGATATAATGTAAAATGTCCGCCCTTAGTACTCCACAAGTCATATAACTGTATTCAGATTCAAATGAATGAAAAAGCAGTTAAAATGACATCACGTCCTCAGGCTATTATGTGAACTATAAATGAATACTGAACATTTATTTTCAGCACATGGTCTGACTTAATTCTGGTTTCACTTAGTTCTGTTCAGCTTTTAGTGTTAATGAACTTAAGAGGGAGAAAGTAGGCAGCCAGGTTTTTCTATACAGTGTTCATCATACAGCAGTGAAGTAGTACCAGGTGACAGTGTGAAGATAGCCTATATAGGTGAAATTCAGGATTCAAGATCTTTATTTGTCACATACATAGTTATCCAGGACAACATGTAGTGAAATGATGATCTGACCAGCTCCTAGATAATAATGTAAAATAAGAATGAAATGGTAAAAAAAAAAAAAAAAAAAAGAAAAAGTAAAATAGGTAGTAATAAACAACAAATAAGAATTAAGTATAGTATTGTGAAATTATACTGTGTAACATCAGCTCTTACCATATTCTGGAAATAGTAACACAACTGGAGAATGTTACGTCACTGAATTAGCAGTAGATTAGTGCATTTCTTTTCCTGTCACAATTATATGCTCTAATGTGAGCCTGTGGGGAGAAGTACTGTGCCCTTTCTTACTATGAAAACAGTCATTTCATTGCAGAATTACTAACATTGTTTTGGTAAACCGTAAGAATATGTTTTATAGAAATAAATTTTGATACAAAATGTTGGCCTATTTCCTATAGATTAACAGGGGACAAACACACCAACCATGTTAATTAGAAACGGTCCATATATTTTGTAAAACTATTGCAAGAAATGGCACTGTAAAAATTCACAATTGGTGCCCCCCTAATAGAAGATGTTGACGTAGTAATAGTTGTACAGTTTAACAATATTTTAGGAGTTTTTTGCAGGACTGTTCTCTTCATTTGTAGATCCTGTCTCTTAATTATTTCCAGTAACAGATTAAAGGGACAAATTTCCTTAAGGTTACAAAAAGAGCATAAATATAGTCAGTATATATATAAAAAAAAACAAGCTTTCCGTCACAACAATTTGCATGTAATAAAATAACTTTGCAGCTTAAAAAGTAGAACTACTTTGAAATTGTCATCGAATAGCCTATGCTCCAAAACGAATGGATCCAAATGCCAGGGGGGTGGTGTAGCATCAGTTACCCTCTTGTTTTCAGTTTATGCAGTTTGTCTGGGTTGTTTTTGTGGCAGTGTGGTCGTTGATGTTTTTGATGTTGTCTTGTGAGTCTGCCCGAAGGTATCTAAACAGAGCACTTAAAGCATCTCTATATTTTAAACAACATTAGGCTGTGTATGCAGTTCATAGGGCCTATGACTTACAGTTAACTTGTGTCTCTCTGTCTTGTGTTCTTCAGGGACGCTTCTCTGTACCGCTGCTGGACTCAGCCCAGACCAGACGAGTGGTCGTGTCTCATAATATGGATAAAGCCCTTAAAGAGAGTGAGTAGCCTAATCCATTCACAGGAATGCAGAGAATTCAACTAATGTAACTTTGTCCTTTGAATGGCCACTGGTCATTGAAGTGTCACTGCTGTTGAAATGAATGTAAATTATGCTTTCAACACGTGTTTACAATGATCAAATAACCTCAGAGCTGAGGTCATATGAATCATACCCTTTAGATGTGTGGCGACTCTAAAAATACTGTCAGTCTTTCCTTTTTTTGCCCATGTCTGCCTAGTTAGAAAACGAAGCTGCACGAGAGGAAGGAAACCAGCTAAGCCGAGACTCATTTTCCAAATCCATCTTCTGCAGATGCTGTCGTTTCACAGGCTGGAAAATAGTTGTGAACAAATTTCATGTCAAAATCTATCAACCTCAGCTGTCGGCTTGTGATGAACAGGGGTGTCATTGATGCAGACAGAGAGAGAATGAGAAAGAAGCCAGAATCATCTGTCCAAATGACATACCTTTCCTTTTTTTTTTTTTTTTGTACAAATTTACTTTTGATTGAAATGAGTTCTTGTAAACAATGTAAGAATCGCAGCTGCCCAGCGCACACCGACTCTGGAGGCCTTCTCACCCTTGCCCTCCGTCTGTCTCTCTGAATTTCCCCTTTCCTGGATGACCCACTTAATCTTTCTATGCAACCACAAGCCTGTGGATTTCCCATTTTATGTTCGAGACCTCTCACAAAGCAAAAGGTTTGGGTTAGGTTCATTGCAGTTTACATATTAAATATTATGTTCCAAAATAAGAACTGAGTCAGGCTTCAGAATGAGACTTTGAATCGTTGTAGTCAATGTCTGTGATTTGTAAAGGGATAAAGAGGTTTTGAATCTTTTTTTTTTGTTTTTTCTTCACCCCCGCCTCCATAGCTTTCATAGATCTGGGGCATTGTTTGAATCACAGGGCGGATCTTGAGTGTAACTGGGGTATTTTTGGCTGCTGAGCTCAGAGACTGACTTCTGACGGTGCACATTTCTGCTGCCCATGCATTTTTTTTTTTTTTTTTTTTGTTTTTTCAATGGTGTGGGCGAAATTAGATTACAACACATGCCACTGAGTGCGTGAGCCAAGAGTACAGTTAATCTTTTCCATTTTTCCGTATATTGATTTTGCTTTTAGATTTTTTCAGATGTAAAAATGTGGCTTTGTTCTCCTGAATTATATTTGAGCTAGTGTGTGAGATACCAAACGACTTTGAAGAGAATAAGCCTTGATTGAACAGTGTAGTGAGAAGACCGCAGATGCAGACGCTAATTAGGCTTTTTTTGGGATCTGTTTGCTTCTTTGAAGGAGGGCCAAATGATATTCTGAGAATATTGCAATGTTTTTTTTTTTTTTTTGTGTGGAATAAGCGGCAATATTTAAAAACAAAAAAGGAGCTCAAGTTGTTAATTAGATCAGATAAGATAAGATAGTTCCACAAGTGGGAAATTTGCGTTGCTGCGGCAGAAAGTGGACAGTGCAAAGTTACAAAGTTAAGAGCAGCAAAACCAATAGAATAAATAGAATAAAAGCTATACAACAGCACAGTATAAAAAGCACACTGTACAAATAATACAATAATATAGATATAGACATTTGTGTGTGTATGTAAATATATATGTGTATATAAACCTATATAAGTATTAAGTATGTGTATATGTACATAGTGGATATGTGTGTGTATGAACACTGGATATATATACACAAGCAGCAGGCATTGACAAACAATAATGATGCACCAAGACAGATTGTACATTGCTCACAGTAATCTTTCATCCCAAAAAATTGCACATGTTGCACCAGAAAACCACAAAAAAAATTGCACGTTTCAGCAGAAATATTGCAAATGGATCTAATTATCACTAAAATGGAAAATATTCATTTAGAGGGAAAATACAGTAGTCAGTAGTTCAATGTTCTAATTACAGGCTGCAGATTATGGAAAAAATGCCATATTGCTAACTGTCTTGATTACAGTAAATCTTCCGATGTGTTGAAAACACATTAGTGAACCTTTGATGTGACATGTTTAAAGGAATAGTTTGGATGAAAAATCTAATATACATTATTTTTGACCCCTCATGGTTGTGCCAAGACACGTTTGGTGTCTTAAATTTGCTTTTTTGTTCAGTGATTGAGCTGTGAAGCCAATGTAACTAATCAAAAGTTGTGTAGCGAATAATCCACATCCATGAAGGTCACACAGACTCGTCAGTTTGGTTCTGACACTGTATGACTTATTGCGAGCAATACAAATAAACAAACTGCACCACGTAGCCGAATACTGTGGCCAGCCTCTGCAGAGTCTGTTTTCAGAAACCACCTCAGAAACCCCCCCACCCCACACCCACCCCACCCCCCTCTTTTTTTTTTTTTTTTCTTTCCTCGGGCATGAGAGATATACTGGGTCGTACTGTAGCTTGTGGTTTTTGTAAATGTTTAACTGTAAATGTAAAATTATATGCACTCTAATAAAAAATGTTAGTCACAAAAAAAAAGAAACCACCTCAGAAGTAGGAATGCAGATCTAAGACCAGTTTTTTCTAACAATGAACAGCATACAGATGGAGAAATCTAAGATCCGATCTAAGATCAGTCCTCTTTACAACTGCTTTATGAATTCCAACCCTGGTGTTGTTTGAAATGGCAGCCTGTATTAGTGGAGTTTTATTTTACATGTATTCCTTTTTTGTGGCTTGCAGTAAGTCATACTGTTTCGTAGGGATGAGTATTGACAACCGGTACTAAATTGGTACCAGTTCCTGACTGGTCAATACTGAAATTGCTCCTGGCATAATGTTGCTGCTACCTGTGTTAATGCATTTTAACATAGCTGGCGTTTTCAAATGGATGATGCTAGGTTGGGTCAGTGGGAGGGACAGGAGCGACATCACCACCAGGAATTTGCTGACCACACATTTTTACCGATTGCTACTTATGTATATTATAGAGCTCTGGAAAAATA
>JBBPCZ010134874.1:1921-11921 GCA_037974445.1 Brycinus macrolepidotus | reverse complement strand
TCCCAAAGGTGTTGGATGGGGTTGAGGTTAGGACTCTGTGTGGGCCAGTCAAGTTCTTCCACACTGAACTCATCCAACCATGTCTTTATGGAGCTTGATTTGTGCACTGGGACACAGTCATGCTGGAATAGAAAAGGTTCTTCCCCAAACTGTGTCCACAAAGTTGGAAGCATGGCGTTGTCCAAAATGTCTCCGTATACTGAAGCATTAAGATTAACTTTCACTGGAAGTAAGGAGCCTAGCCCAAACCCTGACAAACAAGTCCCAATACTTTTGTCCATATGGTGTATCATTAGAAAAAAGACAACTATGCTTGAAACAGCTGAAGGCAAAAGAGGAGGAAGAGGGCCAGCAACACGATGGATGGATTCAATCAGAGACATCATGAACAAGTCATCAAGAAGCCTAAATACCCAAACAGAAGACAGGATATACTGGAGAAACACTATCCATATGGTTGCCAGGAGTTAGAATTGACCTGATGATAATACAAATATTAGAGCAGCTCTGATGTCAGAAAACACTGGTGAAGGGCGACAGGATGTCCAGCACAAACTGTGTATCAACAGATGGGCTACAATCTACACACCAGCAAGGTGAAGCTACAAACAAGGGGGGTCTAACAAAGCGGCCAGGAGGTGGGTTACTACATGTATAGTTTTCTTTCTTTCTTTCTTTCTTTCTCCCTTCCTTTTCTTTCGTCCTTTCCTTTCTTTCCTTCCGTCCTTCCTTCCTTCCTTTCTTTCTTCCTTCCTTTTTCTTTCTTTCTTTCTTCCCTCCGTCCTTCCTTCCTTCCTTTCTTCCTTTTCCTTTCTTTCTTTCTTCCTTCCTTTTTCTTTCTTTCTTTCTTTCTTTTTCCTTTTCTTTCTTTCTTTCTTCCTTCCTCCCTTCCTTTCTTTCTTCCTTCCTTCCTTTCTTTCTTTCTTGCGTCCTCTTTCTTTCTTTCTTTCTTTCGTCCTCTTTTTTCTTTCTTTCCTTCTTTCTTCTGTCCTCTTTCTTTCTTTTTTCTTTCTTTCTCTCTGTCTTTCTATCCTATATTGCACTTTCCCCTATACCAGGGCTGTACAAAAAAACAACAGAAACAGCACAATAAGCACTCATCCTCAAATTGGCCATTTTCAGGGGAACGGTACTACAGCTTAAACCTTCGTACACTTACTGGGTACTTTATACAAGCACCTGTCTTGCTGGTACACTTTGTAGGTATACAGTTAGAGAGTGTAGTTACAGAGTGTACAGTTGTGACCCTGGAGGGCCGGTGTCCATTACAGTTTGGTGGTTCCACTACTCAAACACACCCACTAAACGTGCCAGTCAACAGATGAGTTGAATCAGGTAAGTTTCACCCATCCTCTTTATCAATGGTTAGCTTCTGATAACAGGTGGGCTGCTGGCTGGATATTCTTGTTTGTCAGACTATACTCAGCCCAACTTTGACACGGAGATGTTTAAAATATCACTGTGCCTGATACACTTATTCCAGTGTATCACACGCTAACATTGCACTACTGAGAATTGTCAACCAAACCACATCTATTGATAGACCGGGTAAAGGATGGCTGATAAACTGTGAGGAGCTAAAGTCAATAACTGCAAACTTACGAAGTGCACTTAAGGTAGGTGTTTCTGATAAAATGGCCAAAAAGTATTTCCATGGTGGTAGTTTGTACACCCTGAACTTGCTTTCTCTTCATTCTCCATATTCGAGGCGAGACTAAATGGTGAGTTAGTGGAGCCTCCTACTGGTCATTTTGAGCATTTCAGCTTACATAACAGACATTTAACCTGCCACAAGCACACATTAGGCTTAACTGCCCACAGAGAGGTATGTCCGTAGAAGCTATAAGGTTTACATTAAGACATACAAAGTGACCCATCTATACTTATAAAAAGGTTTTAAATTTTCTTCTGTGAAGGTTATTAGGGAGCTAAGAGCGAACAGTAGTTCTTACACAAAGAAAGAAGCTCCTGTCTGCCAGGCGGCTGCAGAAATGGTGTGGCATTTACTGTAAAAGCTGGTTATGATTTCCATAAGGCAAGTCTACATGACAGGTCTTGCTAACCAGGCTTAATTCAGTGTGTATACGGATCAAAACCCCTGCTCATTTGTGCCAGTCTTGCTGTCTTGTGTTATTGTTTCCACTGGGCAAGAAAAAAAGGAAAGGCAGACAGTAAATTACAGACTGGGCAGAAGCTGCGGCTGACATTAGCAAATAAGAATGCGAGAGGTGGCGAGCTAGCCGGCGGGTGGAAATGAGAGCAAAGCTAATTTGGTGCTGGACATGTGGGTGACTTTCAAACTGCTCACGAAAGTGAGGTTTTACTGAAAATGGCAGGGAGACACACAATGTGATAGCCAATTTCAGGAGAGGAGAGGAGAGGAAAGAAGAGAAGAGAGGAGAACAGAGGAGAGAAGAGAAGAGAAGAGAAGAGAAGAGAAATCAGGAGAAGAGAAGAGAAATCAGGAGGAGAGAAGAGGAGAAAAGGGAAAAGATGAGAGGAGAATAATTAAGAGAACAGAGGACTAAAAGAGAACAGAGGAGACAAGAAGAGAATAGAATAGACGAGAAGAACAGAAGAAATAAGAGATGAGATAAAATGATACAAAAAGAAAGAAGAGGAAAAGAGCGGAGGAAAGACAGGATTTCTCTGACCTACTTACAGCTGCTCTCTACCGAATGAAAACTTGCCGCACCCCTGAAACATAGAACTCTCCAACACACACACACACACACACACACACACACAAACACACACTAGGAGTGCTCCACCTAACCCAAACCTAACCTCGATGACCAAAGATCAGTTTTACATTTTGAAGAAAAAAAGAAATAAATAAAGCTGCAGTTTTTTTCTTTTTTTTTTTAGGCAAAAGCATTTTTCCTTGTACAGAAAAAAAGCATTTTTCCTTGTAATGTCTGTACAACCAGAAATCATATTTTGGGGAATGTGGTCCCCACAAAGAGATAAAAACAGACACAGGCAGATTTACATCCTGGAAATGGGTCAGCAACTGTTACTGTGTGTTTGCTCACTAACGTAAGCAGTCCAAGACCATATCAAAATGGCTGCCTCGCACCAGCTGTGGTCATTTTCCCTTTGTGCACGATTCACTGACCGTCTGTCGTAGTCCAGCCACGCACGGCAAATTAAGCTTATTATATTTCATACAGTAAAGACTTCTGCCTTTGTTCAGAAACATCCATTAATACACACACACCCTGTGTGCAGAAGCTCAAACTAAATTGTGCCGCAATATGTAATTTCCTGTGGATGAGCCCTGCTGGTGCGTCACTAATTTCCAAGCGCAAATAAATCCAAGCCTAGAGATCTAATTAGGCCTATTACCTACCAGGGATCACACTATGGTGATTAGAACGCATTTGTGTAGTTACAGAGCAGTGATAAATGAACGAGAAATAGCTCCCTCACCCTAAATAAAGTCACCTCCTGAACTGTCATTATTGAGGCTAACAAAAAAGTTCTGCAAAGAAATCAAATTTACAGAGTTTTCCCCCTTATCACACACAAAGTCAGTCACCCAAGACATATTAGGTGTGTGAAGTTTGCTTTAGTTTTGGACCTGATCCATTATGCTAATGTAGCTAACAAGTAATGGAAGCTTATACCTTATCAGTTAGCACTATACAAACCACATACCTAATCATCACACACTGGCATCAAACTGTGTTGAGTTAAGTAATCTGAAACAGACTTTCTTATGTTTTTTTTGACACTTTTTAATGAGCATTGCTAATAGAATGGGACTCTCTTGAGCACAGAAGTCTTAGGTCGTCATGCCCAGTGCTAAGAGGCTTGAGTGATCTAAGACCAGTTCACTGGAGTAATGGAACTCCATCCAGTACCTTTGGAGTTCTGGTGGCAACTATTCATTCAACATCAGTACCTGACCTCACTAATGCTCTTGAGGCTAAATACAATCAAATATTCACTACAATGTTCCAACATTTAGTGTAAAGCCGTCCTTTACACTAAAGAGTAGAGTCAAGTCAAGTAGGTTCATTGTCATTTCAACCATATACACAGTACACAGTGAAACAAAACAACATGCCTCCAGGACAATGGTGCAACATAAGAACAGAAACAGAACACCACACGCATGCAAGTGCAGACAGGACAAAATACACAGAGTGTAAACAGAGTGTGCAAGAAAAACACAAGAGCAGCAAAACAACAGGACAAGACAACAATTTGTGCAGTCTACAGCTACAGTATTAGTTTGAATGAATGCAGTATTATGACAGATACTGTAATCTAGCAGTGGAGAGTTACATGTGCAAAAATGCAGGATAGAAGTAGAACAGCAAAAAATATAATTGTGCAAATATAGCAGCAGCAGGACGAAGAATATGCAGTATAATAATAAATAGAGGGGTATTTACAGAGGCAGCTGGAGTGTGAGTTTTTAGTGTGGATATGCATAAACAGGAGGAGGAAGTTCAGGTGAGGGGGCTGCTTGTATGTGTGTTGGGGTACAGTTTGTGCTTCAGTTCTGATTGAGGAGTCTGACGGCCTAAGGGAAGAAACTGTTTTCCATACTGGCAGCGGAGGCCCGTATGCTACAGAAACTTTCACCAAACAGGAAGAGGGAGAAGAGGTTGTGTGAGGGGCATGTGGGATTATCCACAAAGCCACCAGCAGCATGTGGTGTAAATGTCTGTGACAGAGGTGAGAGAGACCGAAATGATCTTCTCAGCTATTTTCACTATCCTCTGTAGGGTCTTGTGATCCAAATGGAGCAATTCCCATACCAAGCCATGATGCAGCTACAGAGAATGCTCTCTACAGTCCCTCTGTAGAACATGTTGAGGATTGGGGGTGGAAGGTGCGCTCTCCTCAGTCTCTGCAGGAAGTAGAGATGCTGCTGGGCCCTCTTGATGAAGGAGCTGGTGTTGAGGGTGCAAGTGAGGTTCTCTGTGATGTGAACACCAAGGAACGTAGTGCTCTGGACGATCTCCACTGAGGAGCAGTTGATGTTCAACAGAGAGTGATCATGTCATGCCCTACTGAAGTCAACCACCATCTCTTTGGTTTTATCCACATTCAAAGACAGGTGGTTGGCTCTGCACCTCCTCTCTTTGTCATTCTTGCTGATCAAACCCACCACAGTGGTGAAGGGTGATGGAGATGGCATCATTCGTAGAGCAGCTGCGACAATACGCAAACTGCAGGGGGTGCAGTGAGGTGGGAAGCTGTGATTTTATGTGCCTCGTGATGACCCTCTCAAAGCACTTCATGATGATAGGTGTGAGTGTGATGGGACGATAGCCATTGAAGCAGGACACTGACAATTTCTTTGGCTCTGGATGATGGTGGAGGCTTTGAAGCACTTTTGAACAGTGGTGCTCAGAGAGATATTAAAGATGTCTGTGAGAACGTCTGGCAGCTGCACATCCTCTGAGCACATGACCAGGAATGTTGTCTAGTTCGACAGCCTTCCTTGGGTTGACTCTGAGCAGAGTTTTCCTCGCATCATCCATGGTGAGTGTAAGCGTGGCAAGCAAACAGGGGTCTATGCTAAGCCAAAAGCTAACGCTAGCCAGCCAGGCATCCTGTCCATCCTGCTCGCCAATGTTTTTTCCCTGGACAAGAAACTGGACTACATCCGACTCCAGCATACAACCCAACGACAACAGAGACTGCTGTTTTTACGGAGATATGGTTCAGCGACAGCATCATGGGAACGGCTACATGGATTTGCAGCATGCTAATGTACTGCACTGACCGTAATATGTAACTGAGTGGCAAGACGAGAGGTGGCGGGCTGTGTGTGTGTGTATCAACACTGACTGGTGTGTGAATGCTGTGCTAGTCCCTAGTTACTGCCCACCGCTGCTGGAGTTTGTGACTGTTAGATGCAGACCATTTTATTTACAGTGGGAATTCATCACTGTGCTCTTATTCGTGGTGTACATCTCACCCAGTGCTGAAGTTAACAATGCGCTGGCCGAACTTTACGGAGCCATCAGTGAGCTCCAGAACTCACACCCAGACTGACTTTTCACCAGAGATTTTTCACGCAAATCTCCAGTCAGTTCTCCCAAAATTCCATCAGTGTGTGGACTTTCCGATGAGGGGGTAAACATGCTGGACTGTGTTTACACAAACACATTATGTACTGCACTGCGCCCCGCCCCATCTCGGCTACTCTGATCACACCGATCCCAGTGTACAGAATGCTCTTCAGACCTGCCAAGCCCATTTTGAAGCAGATGAAGATCTGACCCCCAGGTGCCATCTCTGCCCTTCAAGACTGCTATGAGCACACTGACTGCGACATGTTTAGGGAGGGTGCAACCTGCGGCAGCTCTACTAACCTGGAGGAGTACACCGCGTCCATGGCTGGCTACATCAGCAAGTGCATCGATGTGGTCACTGTCTCCAAGACCCACACACCCCAGCCAGAAGGCATGGATGCCTGCAGTAAAGTGGGTATTAATTCCCTATTAATACCCTTGATTTCAGAAGTAACGTTAGGTGAGCAGGTGTCTGCTGTCTTTTGGACATATATGTTGTGTATGCACTGTGCTTTTGTCCATATTTTGCCAAACACTTGGACATGATGACAAATCAAAAGTAAGCCCACACATGCAACTCCTGAGATGTTTATGGTGTGCTGGAGATTGTTATTCATGTTCAATGAGATGTTTACACAAGAGCATCAATAATCAATTAACCCCCCCCACCCACCCACTGTCATGCCGTATCAGACACTTTAATAATGCATAAAGATTTGAGAATGATGACTCAGAGAGCTTCAGCTTCCTCTGGGATAAACCCCATTATCCCACTAATAAACTAGTTGTAGTATTTTTACCTTTAGTCTATTTTTGTATATTTTATCTGTATTTTATGTTCTGTTCTGTTTTTCGTCTTTATGTTTATTCTTTTTTGTGAAAAGGCTGTCCTTTTGCAAACAGGTGTTTTAGCTTTGAGGCTTAGATAAACATTGGCTAAAAGGTGAGTTCACTCCTTAAACTGCAGGTTACTTATTCAGTTATTAATCTTAAAGGAGTTGCTACAATCTTGTTACTGAATCTCAAGAGCAGCATTTGACAACAGGGTATGCTTTTACACATGACCTAGGAGTGTTGGATATAACCTAGGAGAGCAGGAGTGCTGATGTCCGTCATAAATATAGTCGGGTCTGATCAGTCCTCCAGTGTTGTTTTGAATCACTGTCTGCAATGGTAAAGTTTTGTCAGTGTGTCCTAAACCACAAGTCTGTGCCACCTCAACAAAGAACTGGATGCAGTTTGAGCTGGTTGAGGGACGTATTAATAGAAATGATTTAGGTGACTATTGACTTCTAGTGTTTGGTCGCAATGTCAGCCTTGTAGCTCCAGTTTGAAAGTGGAAGCAACATTTCTTGGCTGACTGGCTATATCTGGGGTGAGTGGAAAATTGTGCAAATTCAATTTTTTGCCAACTTGATCCTTTAAGACGCATTATTAGGTAACTACTATGAAACTAATATATGTTCAGTGAAGAATGAAAGGGTGGTTCCACATCTAAACACTAAATTTTTAGAATGTAAGCGTTTTAATACGCGTTTAAATATCATACTTTACTGTAATTACTGTAAATGAATTTGCACTGTGGCCTAGTCTAACTATTTTAAAACAGGGACAGGAGGAATAGAACAAAGCCATCTCTGTGTCCTCGGGACCCTTGTGATTACCGTTTGGCATGTGATAAAGGCTCGTGATTAGCGTTAGCCTTGCCCTGGAGCAAGGAAAACAACATGAGAGCCAACCGCAGGTACTGCAAAAGTGCAAGAGGTTGAAAGAGACAGTTCTGCTATGATTAAGGACAGAAACATGTTTACCTTGGACCAGGACTGGTCAGTATCAGCATACCCATACCCTGGTACTGACTTGAGATAATAATGTAATGTACACCAATGCACACTGCCTGGTCAATTTATTGGAAACCCCTCCCTTGTTGCTCCACCTTGCTGATGTACTGTTAGAAACTGTAGCTGTTTGTGTTAGCCATTCCTCTAGCCTTTAATCTGTGGTCAATTTCAGACCACAAACTGCCTTTGGCTGGATACTTTTACTCTGTATTTAAACTGTAGACGCCGCCCAGACAGTGATGCATCCTCATATACACTCTATATAAAGTCATATAAATGGGAATTTGTGTAACTATTAGCTGTTTTAGCTGTTCACATGTATGTACAACAAGCGCAGGGACATCACAAACATGCCTTGCTACGACCACAATATTTTGTCATAATGTGCTCGAATATACTGTCCGATCTGACTGCAGCTTATTACGCAAGCCATGCAGTTCCACCCACTGCATGCTGACGAGGCAGAGTTTAAAAGACAGTGAAATAACTGTCATCCACAACCTGGAGACAAAACAGAGCACGAAAGTTTAGTGACAAAGAGAGAGTGGTAACTTTTTTTTTCCCACCAAAGCATTCTAGAGGAATGTAATTGCACTCCTGCTAAGAATCTGAGAGTTTAAACTGTATTATTGTGATGGTGAACGTGTTTTAAGCAGGAAAAATGGGCAAGCGTAAAGATCTGACAGGTAGAGTGAATAACAGTCACCTATTACTGTGGCATCTGTAAGGATCTGAGAGACTTCGACAAGGGACAAACTGTGATGACTACATGACTGGGTCAGAACATTTCCAAAACGGCAGGTACTGTGGGGTATTTTCTGGTATGCAGTGGTTAGTACCTACCAAAAGTGATCCAAGGAAGGACAACCAGTGAACTAGCAACAGAGTCACGGGTGCCCAAGAATTCTGATACATATGGGGAAGGCAAGCCTATCTGGTCCGATCCCACAGAAGCGTTATTGCACCATAAGTGGTGGAAAAGGTTAATCCTGGCTATGATAGAAAGGTGTCAGAACACACAGTACATTTCGGCGGAATGTTTAATATTATGGCTGATTGGTGTGTGTCAAAACATTTCCATGTACTTAGAAAAGAATGGAAAACACTTTTACTCAAACGTACTTATAATAGATGCTAATGGGCATGACAAAAACATGACATATATATGAAGAATGCCCAGTATAGTTTCCTGAGACAGGGTTGAGAGTACTGGTGTATAGGGCAGATGGAGCAGAGTGGCAGAAAGCAGGTCTCCATGTCATTAGAGCTCCTCTAAAGCTACAGAGAGCATGTCTGTTCCTGCTCAGTTACTATTTAACTCAATATGTGCTGAATGAGTAGCACCTGAGTTGTGCTAAGTGAGTCAGTTATATGGAAGAGGAGGGCGAGATGAAGAGTGAAAAAGCAAAAATGTCTCTCTCTACCCAACATATAATTCTGCTCTGCTTGTCATTCAGTTTTATACGGTGCCTACTATAAATTATTCACTATCTACTTTGAAATTTTCAGTAACTACTCTGAATTTTTCTGTATCTATAATGAATTATTTAGGAACAACGATGAATTATTGCGTAACTACTATGAATTATTCAGTATCTGCTCTAAATTATTCAGGAACTACTATGAATTATTCAGCATCTACTATGAATTATTTTTGAACTACTATGGATTATTGAGTAGTAGCTCTATAGCTACCATGAATAATTCAGTATCTGTTGGAAATGATTCAATATCTACTATGAATTGTTCAGTATCTACTATGAATTATTCAGTTTCTGTGATGGAATATTTAGGAACTATTATGAATTGTTCAGTATCTGCTCTGAATTATTCAGTAACTATGAATTATTAAGCATCCACTATGAATTATTCAGTAACTACTATGAAACTAATGTGTAAGTTCTGTAGATAAGAGAGTAAAGAACTGAGGAGTGGACCCACATCTAGATTCTCAAGAGTTTAAGGGGTTAAATTTCCCTTCGCTCATTTCCTTTTTTAATTTTATCACATAGTCTGGTTAGTTGCTGTATCTCCATCAAACATCAGCATCCTCACCATAAAACAACAAAATTCTCCATCAAACATCAGCATCCTCACCAGAAAACACCAACATTCTCCATC